>CAWUER010000270.1:0-123705 GCA_963921195.1 Pegoplata infirma
ATAAAAAACCCGCTAACTTTAGAAAGACAATTCAGAGCCTGCTACAGCTCGGCATGTATATTTGTCGGTTCCCTGGTCTGGTTGATATTAAATTCATCTTGTGGTTCAACAGTTTTTAGCAAAACCGTGAATTTCAGATTAATTTCACCTTACATTTACTTGTTGAAATTCCGTTAAAAAAGTTTTAAAAACATTTGTAAGTCACAAAAATATTTCACAACGTATTTTTGTCACTCAAAAATATTTCTACACTAAAAATAAAAAAAAAAAATGTTACACTCAAAAAAATTTTTACTCTCAAAAAAACGTTTACACTCAAAAAAAATTTAAACCAAAAAAAGCTCAGTAATTTTTTTTTGTACAAAAATGTCTAAAAAAAGTCTTTTTACTCAAAATAAAATATTTCTAAACAAAATGCTTGTTTTTAAATGATATGAAATGAAATGCTTGTTTTTTAAATGATATTTTCAAACTACAAATAGAATCTTCCAATTACTAATAAAATCGAGTTACAAATAAATTTTCGAATTACAAATCGTTGGCTTAGTCGGCAAATCTGTCAAGTCCATTTTTATAAACATTGAGAATTCAAATTAGTATGTATTGTGTAACTCAAAATATGTACATCATTTGAAAAAAAAAAAATTAATAAATATAAATTTAAATATGGTGATCTAAAGAAAAAAACTACGTTTATAAACTTAAAAAAAGTCAACCTAGAAAATAGTTAGAAAGTTTTTTGTCCCTCCTAAAATCAAAAATTAAAAATGACAGGTTTGCCGACTAAGCCAACGAAATAACGTATTATTTCACCTAAATGCTGTTGTTATTTTTTCTAGCAATAACGTGAGTCTAGTCGTAAATTTAGCATTAAAGTGAAAATAATTTTTTTCACTATTGCTGATTGTTTATCTCTGTAATTATTCAATTATAAAAAAAAATATAAAAATATTTACCAAACCTTTTCAGTTGAATTCTCTTATACATTAAAAACTTTGTTGCACATACAATTATGCATTTTTTTTTGTGCTGAAACCAAAATATAGAAAAAATATACATAAACTAATTAAATTCATAGAAAACTGTTTCTAATTAAAAAGTTAAATTAGTGTGAAAACGTGCAGTTGTTCACCAAACTTCATTCATTTATTTACTTGTTCCACTCACTGCTATAGATTTGTCTGTATTAAACACAATTCTTACTTTTTTTTTCTCTATTTCGTTCTAACATTTATTATGCGTTTTATTCATTATTCGACTACTTTTGCATGCATTTATAGCAATTTTCAATTTAATTTTTTTTTGGGTTTAATACACTAGCAAATTTTATTCCATGCATTATTTTTTTGTTCATCGTCATCATCATCATCAACATCATTGCCTATATTATTCTGACAGCTAGCTTTCCTGTAGTCTGTTTCCAATTCAACAACTAACCAAACAACTAAACGACTGGCTGACTTTTAACCAAGCCTTAAAATAATCAAATGTATATGTGATAATGTCCTATAGATATTTTTTTTTTTGTGTTGATGTAGACTTAATATTCTACTCAACAAAAAAAATTACTGAAAATACAGCTAGTGAGAGTGTTAAATTCGGCAGGGTCGAATATTTTATAACCTATAGAATTTTCTATAGTTATCAATATATCGATAGTAGAAAATTTTCCATAGAAAATTTTATACACTCAAAATAATAACTCTGTAAAATACTCTGTAAAATGACTATAATCTCAATTCAACAGATATTTGACAGAGTTTTCTGTCAAAATACAGATTTAAAGAAAATACTTTGTATTTTGTTGTGACAAAAAAGTTTTCTGTTAAAATACAGATTTAAGCAAAATACTTTGTAATTTTTTTATAACAAAGTTTTCTGTTTTGAGTAGTTTTTGTTTTTGTTACCAAACATCAAAATTTTATCTGTATATATTTTTTTTTTTGAGAAAAAGTTGAAAAAGTAGCAAAAAAAGTTATCAAAAAAATCTTTTCAGAAATCTTAAAAAATTTTACTAAATAACATGCATTTAACTAAACTCTGTAAATTTACAGAGTATTTTCTGTAAATTTTTTTTTGCATCAAGCGTATTTTACAAATATATGTAAACTTACATAGTTTTCTTTGCTAAATGGTGGTTTATTTAACCAATATTTCACTAAAAACTTTGTAAATTAACAGTTTTTGTTTGTCCAAACTATTTTACAGAGTTTTATAGTAAAATTACAGATTTTCTCTGTAAAAAAGCTTTCATATTTAACCAATATTTTACTATAAACTCTGTAAATTAACAGTTTTTTTCTGTCAAAATCATTTTACTGAGTTTTTTAGTAAAATTACCAAGAAATGTTGTTAGCTGAAAAAGTATGGTGTACTCTGTTAAATTAGCAGAGTTTTTCTGTAATTTAATAGAGTTATTATTTTGAGAGTAGTTATCGATATAACGATAACACCGCTCTACAAATCTGAGGTTTGTATCTGCGTTTTGGATGAAACCAAAAAAAGTTGATAGGGTTTGGTGCCCCGATTCCAAAGCGGTCACTCAAATTTTTCTATCACGTCACAACTTTGAGAAAATCGCGGTTAAAGTGTCAAAAAAGGCCCATTTTGACCATTTTTGAACCCCTATAAAATAAGATCCAGACATGCAAATGACTTGGTATCAAGCTCATTTGAAAGTGTGTAATTTTCTCTTTCAGACAAGATCAAATCTTCTTGAAATTTAATTTTCTAAAATGGTAAAAAAATTATTAGCCACAAGTGCTTTAAATCTAAAATTTACGTATGAATTTGTATGGAAATTTGGTAAAAAACACTGTGTTAATAAACTAAATTTTGAAAAAATGGAAGGATTTTTGCTAATGATTTTTTTACCATTTTAGAAAATTAAATTTTTAGAAAATTTTATCTTATCTTTAAGAGAAAATTACAGGCTTTCGAATGAGCTTCATACCAAGTCATTTGCATGTCAGGATCTTATTTTATAAGCTTTTAAAAAGAGTCAAAATTGCCCTTTTTCGGCACTTTAACCGCGAATTACTCAAAATCCTGATGTGATAGACAAATTTGGGCTCCGGATTTGGAATCTGCGCAACAGACACTATCCAAATCAGTAACCAGAATCCAATACGCATTTTCTTGTTGAGCTGTGTAATTTAAAATTTTCGATAGAAAATTTTATAGTAATCAATAGGGATGAGATTTTCATGCACTAAAAAATCGAAAATATGCGCTTAAAATATGCGATAAAATATTCAAAATATGCACTAAAAAACTATAAAATATGCAGTAAAAAATAAAATGCTTACAGTAAAAATCTTGTTTTCATAGGAAAAACTTCTTAAAAAGCAAAAAACAACGCCAGGTTTAAATAGTAAAACTTAAAATTCTATACAAGCAAGATTTTTTTAGAAATTAAGAAAATCTATAAAAACAAATTAAGAAAAAAAAAAAAATAATTTTTCTTGTTTTCAAAATAAATTTTTAAAATTTAAAATTGTTTTTAAAAATAATAAATTTCAATTTTTGTTTTTGCTAATTGATGCCAAAATATGCAAAAATATGCACTTAAAAGTGAAAAAAATTCATAAAATATGAAAAAATATGCATTTTCACCAAAATATGCAAAAACAAATCGATGCCATTTTAACGCAAATTTTTTGATTCGGAAAGATAATTGGTCGATTAGTTTTTAGACATTCGACAAAAAACATGCAATTGCATGGAAATCTCATCCCTAGTTATCAATATAGCGGTAATTTAAAGTTTTTTTATAGAAAATTTTATACCGATATATCGATAATTTAAAATTTTTTAGACATTCGACAAAAAACATGCAATTGCATGTAAATCTCATCCCTAGTTATCAATATAGCGGTAATTTAAAGTTTTTTTATAGAAAATTTTATACCGATATATCGATAATTTAAAATTTTTTATAGAAAATTTAATAGTTATCGATATAACGATAATTTAAAATTTCTGTAGAAAATACTAAAATTTTAAATTTTTTATAAAAAAAATATGTAGTTATAGATATATCGATAATTCAAAACTTTCTGAATCTATATATGAGGCATTCCACACCAAATGTCCCGCTACAGAAAAACATGTGTCCCGTAAATTTCTGAATAGGTTGTTTGGATAGTCCTATATGAAACTAAGAAAATTGCGTTTTTGGTTTTTCAATTTTTCAAAAACTGGGCTTAGGAGGCGTGGTCAAATATTGAAAAAATGGTCAAATTTGTGGCGAGTTGTCTTGATTAAATATTTATCACATTAAAACGGAATGCACCACAATCTCAAAAATTAACATTCTTATATAGTTTTGTATGGGCTATCGATTAAAAATTTTTTTTTTTGGAAAATTTACAGAACCCGTTCTGAAATTTTCCATTTTTTAAAAATGTCAATTTATTAAAAAAAAAATGCCACTTTTTTTTTCTTTTTTAATTTTTTTTTTTAAAAGTTGAGATGTTTGTCCATCCACACAAAAAATTCAGACACACGTTCTTCGTTTTTTTTCGAAAAAATCGCATTTGAACTTTAAATTTCATAACAATTTTGTAATTTGCTTGTATTTTCTTGATTTAACGTTGCGAATGAGTAATATCAATTGCATAAATATTACTCATTTGCAATATAAATTTCATATAATTTAATAATTATCGATAATTTAAAATTTAAGAAAATTTAATTGTTAACGATTTATCGATAGGTAAATTAAAATTTTTGATAGCAAATTTTACAGTTATCTATGTATCGACAATTTAAAATTTTTTATAGAAAATTTTATAGTTATCGATGTATCTATAATATAACATTTTCTACAGAAAACTTTGTAGTTGTCTGTATATCGATATTTTAAAATTTTCTATAGAAAGTTTAATAGCGATAACAATGCTTTAAAATTTTCTAGAGAAAAATTTATAGTTAACGACATATCGATAGATTAAAATTGTCTATAGGAAATTCGATAATTATCGATGTATTGGTAATTTAAAACTGTCTATAGAAAATTTTATAGTTATCGATATATCGCAAATTTTCTATAGAATCTTTTTTAAATATCGGTATATCGATAATATAAAATTTTATACACAAATTTTCTTAGTTATCGGTATATCGATAATATAAAATTATCTATAGAAACTTTTAAAACTGTCGGTATATCGATTATTTAAAATTTGTAGTATTGTAGTTATCGATATATAACAAATTTAAAGTTTTCTATAGAAAAATACACAAAATTTTTATCCATACGAAATTTTATAGTTATTGGCGATAATTTCAAATTTTCTATAGAAAATTCTATTTTTATAGATAACGTTCAAAATTTGGTATAAAAAAATTTTAATAACATACTGCACATTCTATGAGGTCTTGGACTAAGGATTTGATGCGTTACAAAGGGAATGATAATGGAAGAATGCGCCCATAAAATATATATTTTTAAGGCGTTTAGATGGCACAATTGTATGGAAAGAAATTATGGAATAGTTTTTGTTGGCAGGATCGCCATATTTGTCATAAACATGATAGGTGGTAAAGGGTATTTAGAAGTTTGTCATTCCCTTTCTCACAGCTAGAAATATCTATTTTTATCCTTGATCGGTTTAAATACCGCTTAACAATGTCCGTCTGTCTGTCAAAAATAAGTTAACTTTACACGGCGAGCCTCAGCGATGTTTAGGTACAACTTAAGTGTCGACGAAAAGTGTAAACGTAGTTTAATTTCTACTTGATTTAATGTCACAAAACTGTTAACAGCGAAATCGTAGCTGCTCGCATTCGAGAGATATCGCGAAATTAGTGTTTTTGTATTTTCTAAAATTTTGACAATGAAGTTTTTTAAATATCTTCAAAAACTGAGTACGCAGTTTTAATTGTATTTATTTACAGGTCACAAACAGTTAACATCGAAATCATATCTTCTCAATTTCGCGAGAAATCGCAAAATTAAAAAAAAAACAAGTGAAAGTGTTACATTCGGCTGTGCCGAATCTTTTATACCCTCCAAAATGTAAAAACCAAATAATAAAAAAAAAAAAAATCCAGGGGCGTATTTTTTTTTTGGGAGAGGGGTTGGTGGGAGACAGCGACGTATCCAGGAATTTGAAAAGGGGGGGGGCCCAACTCGAAATTTTTTTTATCACAATATAATAATACTATTTTCTAGGACTACCCCCCCCCCCCCCCCCCCTATCCAAAAATAATTCTAGAAATTACTGCATACTATACTAACAACATAAAAAATGCCTCAGAATTTGTAAATTTTTCTAGAGAAGAATGACTCTATTTTTAAACTTCAAAACTTAACACATCTCAAAATCATTGAAACTAGCAAAAATGTCTTTAAATCTGCCAATTTTTTTGTGAAAAATGTCTGATAAATTCTTAGATTCTGAGGTATTTTTTCCTATAAAAACCGTTTTTAGAAACAATATGTTACCTAAAAGTAAAAAGGTTTCAAATAGGTATTTGTGATAAATTTCAAAATTAAATTATATGAACCAGATAGATTTAGCCCTCCTGATTCCAAATTATCTTAACAAGTATTTTAATCTTTTAAAATTTTTTTGATATTGAGGTTTGAAAATTCGAAACCGCTAATTTAGGCGTGGGGGTACTGTTAGAGCCATTATAAATGACCTGATTCCAAATCTGCCATTTAAATATTTTTAGAACATTTCGCATTTGCGCTTTTTACGGGTCTACTGTTACATATTATTACCTTGGCGCAACATTTAAGGACTGATTTTTAGTGTCCGACCGAACGTTCGGGTTCGGTTACGGAGTTCGGTAAAAAGTGACGTTCGGCCAGTGTTCGGTGTTCGGCCAAATTTTGGCCGAACTTTACCGAACACCGAACTTTTGTATGTTTTGCTTTTTATCGTCTTAAAAGTAAGCCACATTACCAGTGCAACTACTCTACACCTCGAATCGGGGTATTTCTAAAAAGAAATATTACTTTTTTCCAAAAAAAATCAGCTTGAGCTTTATTTTCCATTTTTTTAAGTTTCAAAAAGAATAAAATATTTATTTTTTTAACTATATTAAAGTACGACTATTAAAAAAAACTTTTTTTTTAAATGTAATGATTCGTTATTTTGATTTTAGATTTTTTTTATCATAATTGGTCTCAAAAACAACTTTTTTTTTTAAACAAAAAAGTTCGGTTACGGGTTCGGGTTCGGCCGAACCTTTAAAAATTGGCCGAAGTTCGGGTTCGGGTACGGGTTCGGTCTGAAAAAGTGCGTTCGGTCGGACATTACTGATTTTTTATAAAATAGAAATCTAGATTCCAAATACTTCATTAAATTTTTTATCATTATTTATTTACATAAAAAATAATCAAAGTTTTTTTTTTGCCAGTTAAAATATTGTCCTTAGTCATTATTAAATTTTCAAAATTGCGGTTTTCAAACCCGATTTTTGAAAAAAGTGCTAGATTGAAAATTAAAAATTAATATGAAAATTTTTATTTAGAAAAAAATTTTCAGCATCTTAGAATTTTTTATAGAAATAATATCTCAGAATCTGAGACTTTTAATGTAGAAAAAGTGACTTAGATCCTTAGAGTTTGAATTATGTTTTATGAAAAACTGTTTTCATGATCCTGATGCATAATTTTCATTAAATAAAACCAATATAATGGCCCGTACCACAAGAAAGCAAAAAGTCTATTTTAACAAAAGTTTTATTTTGAATTTCAAATTTTCAATACATTTTTTGAAAGTCGATTTTAAAAACAAAAACAATTTGTATGGAAATAAAATTAAAAGCTGATTTTAAATATATTTTATTTTTCTATGTGAGGCTGAATGTGTTTTCGATACTTATTTTACAGATATTTTGATAAAAATGAATTTTTAAAAACGAAAATTTACTCAAAATCAAGAGTTTTTATAAAAAAATATCAAGGGCCCATATTCAAAACCCTATATCTTCCATTTTCACGAAAATGACTTTTTGATGGCAAAATATTCAGTAAAACGGCCCTCATCTATGGTGTAAAATTCAGAACAAAAATATTTTTTTTTGCTATTTTATTTGCATTTTTGGTTTTTGTGGATTTTGGTCCACTGATGCTATTTTTTTCTGAAAATTCTTGTTTGACTTTTTTAAAAATTATGGCTCAAAATTTGGATGTCTTGTGTACATTATGAAACAAAAATTTTAATCTTAAAAATCCCGATGCTGATCAGCATCTGTGGACCAAAATCGCGTTTTTAATTTTTTTACTATTTTTTACATAACATACTCAACAGTTTGTCAACTTTTGAGACGAATTCGGTAAAAAAATAATTTTTGTCTAAAAATCCGCATCTGTGGACCAAAACCGCGATTTCGGAATTTTTTATAAGCCGTTATCATTAATAAATTACGTTAAAAATTTAACGATGTCGTAAATGAAATCATAATAATCAATTTTTATTAAAATGCAAAACCCTCTATCTGATCATTTTCATTCATGTACTTAATATTTTTGAGAAACAAAACCCTCTATCTATCCTCTAAAATCCCCAATAGTGCAAAATTTTAAAAACGAATCATATGTGAGATTCAGTAGTTGATTTAAAAAAATATTGTAGAATATCAAATTTTAATTACTCTAATAATACGCGAAATAAACAGTTTTGTGTTTTTTTAGATAGAGGGTTTTGAATATAGGCCCTCGATATGTAAAACTTTTCTTTAAAAACCAAAATATTTACAATACTTCAAAAAACGTACACTCACAATAATTCTACAGTAAATGGTTTAGTAAGTGATTTTGTACCAAAATCTACTAATAACTTACTAATTTTAGTATCTTCAAAGTACTACAATTATTAATTTTTACTGGTTTTCAACCATTTTAGTAAAAAATTTTAGTATTGGTTACCAACTTCTGCACTAGGTCCTTTTGGACTAAAATTTAGTTAAATTTTTAGTATTGAATACCCACGTTTTTTTTTTTGGGTGTATATTTGTTACTTGTATCATACTATGTTGAAGTGTTTATATTTTTTTAAATTTTCTAATCCAAAAGGGGGGGGCCCGGGCCCCCTGGGCCCCCCCCTGAATACGTCCATGGTGGGAGATGTTGGGGACACTTCCTCTTGCGATTTTGAACTTCTTCTGAGAGAAGAACGTTGCATTTGCTTGGCAAAAGTACAAAAAACCCTGCAAAAATTCGTTTTTTTCTTAGGTTGGTTTAGTTCTCTAAGGGGGAACTTTTTTCCCCTTGGTCCGATTTTGCCCATTTCCGAACTTAACCTGCCTAGGAACATGAGACATATTCGTGCCAAACTTCGGAAGTCTAGCTATTTTATTTTGGACTGTATCTTGTCTTCTACAGACGGACAGACGGACAGACGGACGGACGGACATCGCTAGAATGTCTTAGAATCGATCACTGATCAATAAAATATATACTTTATGGGGTCCTAGACCGATATTTCGATGCGTCACACACGGAATGACAAAGTGAGTATACCCCCATACTGTGGTTGGAGGGTATAAAATGGGCAAAATGTTATTTTTCGCGTAAATTAGCAGTCAAGATATTGATTTGAGCAGTTTTACCACCTTTAACCACATGAAATTTAAACTGCATACAATATATTTGTCGTTTCTCGATTTTTTTTCCTTTATTTTAGACACTAAAGAAAAAATAATTTAATTAATATAAAAGCTTGAACAGTAATTTTGCAATTTCTCGGGAAATTGATCATCTATAATTTTTCTGCTTGCAGTTTTGTCAACTTTAATAACCTCAAATTCAAACTGCATACCACATTTTTGTCATTAATTGAAGGAAATGTTTTTACAGACCAAAAATAACACAAAGTAATGAATAAATAGTAGTTAAGCGATTTTTTTTAGCGATATCTCAAAGAATTAAGCAGCTAGAATTTAAATGTTAACAGCCGTATCACCTTTAATTACTAGCAAATCAAACTGCATTTCGTGTTTTCAACAATGTTAAAGAAACTTCTTTTATTAATCAAAACAAGAAATACCACCAAAGGCTGTTTTTCGCTATTTCTCGCGAAAGTGAGCAGCTATAATTTTTTAGTGGGCAGTTTGTGTGACCTTTGATCAAGCACAAGTAAAACTGCATATCATGTTTTTGCGAAATTTTAAAGAAACTTATCTAAATATAAAAAACAAAAACTGCAAAAAATTAATTTCGCGATTTCTCGCGAACTAAAGACGATAGAATTTTGATGTTTACTGTTTTGTGACCTTTAAATAAGCACAATTAAAACTGTGTACTCAGTTTTTGAAAATATTTAAAAAAGTTCAATGTAAAAATTTTAAAAAATACGATTTAGCTGTTAATAGTTTTGTGACATTTAATCTTGTAGAAATCGAACTGCGCTTACACTTTTCGTAGACACAAAAGTTCAACCTGACCATCGCTGAGTTAAAACAAAAAATATTTTTTAAAAATATATTTTTCTAGTATTTTTTTTTTATTTTTTTAGCGTTTAAAAATAAGAATAAGAAAATAATTAACTTAAAAAAAATATTTTTTTTCCAAAACTTAAAATTAAAAATATATTTTTCTAGTAAATTCTTTTTTCAGGGTTTTCGCCAAGTAAAATTTAGCTTTTGACTTGCTTGACTGAAGATCATTTCTAATCCATTTTGATACCCAAAATCTGAAGCCAATCTAAACGTTGTATTAACACAAACTACTGGTTGATTTAAAAATTTTTTTTCGCTGATACCATCATTAAATTATGCTTGGAAAATATGCAGGCGAATACAAAATAAAAATAGAAAAGAATTTGCATTTTTATAATGTTTTTCAACGTAATATTGCTTTTTTTTTGCTTTAAATATTGTCTAAAAATAGAACAATTTTATATGTGCGAACCACAATAATAATAGTGATAATTTTTCTAAGAATAAATATAAATATCATAGAGTAATAAAATTTCATTTGATGTTTGTCATATTTGCATACAAGTACAGTGGCTCACACCATAAATGATGCAGTAGATAGAAAGAATTTAGCAACTCGTTAAAGACAAAGTTAAAAATACCAAACTTTATTATCTAACGAGAATTATTTTCAAAAAAAGATGTGTAGGTTATTTTTGGGGAATCGGTCCCGCAATCAACTACATTCTGGCCAGACACCCATCGTGCCAAAGTTACTTGATACAAACATGTATATATAAATAATTTTGTTGAATTTTTTGTCTACAAAAAAATAACCAACTCAAGTAGGTAAAAACTAATGATTTTTCTTTAAAAAATGCCAACAATTTATAAAAAAATAACGTACGCAAATCATTAAAAACACTGTGGTACAAAAAACACATAATCGAATATACTTTTGAAATGAGGTAGTTAAGGTTGTAGGTCTCGTCGAAAAGATCACAAAAATGTAAATCAAACTTGCCAGACACCCTCAAATTTTATAGTTATGGTAAAAAAACTTTTTTTTTGGGACTATTCTCACTAAACCATGTGTAACTTTTAAAGTTTTCAACCGATTTTAAATTTTGTAACTGTTTTGGATAGAAGAAGGATAGGGATTTTTATGTGTGTGAATTGGTCTATATATATTAGAAAGATATGTATTTATTTTTTTAATAATATCCATTTTTTTGTTATTTTTTGAAAATTTTTTGAGTTTATCGATTTTTTTCTGCTATAGTTCGTTCAACAATATTTATAAACGTATTCTTAAAGAAAATTTAATGAGCTTTATGCCGATAAAATTGGATAACAATTGAGAGAGTTGCGATAATTTTTCTAAAAAAAGAAAATTTAGATTTTGCATGAAATTGGCGTTCGGACAACCCAGGCAAAAAAAAAACAAAAAATAAGAAAAATAAGCGAACATACTGAGAGGTCACATATCATTATTTTAAAGGGGTTTTCCCCCCCTGAATTCGCATTTGACCTTCGAATTGCGCTATTTTTTTAAGTTTTTTATGTATCAATTTATGTTAAATATCTCAAAAACCTGACGCCATAGAGCAATTTAAAAGCCAGATTCGGATGCAGCGACCCAAAAACCTTAAAAAATATCGTACATGACCTCTTATGATAATTTTTTTTGCCTGGGTTGTCTGAACAGCGATTTCCTGCAAAATCTTAATTTTCTTTTTTAGAAAAATTATCACAACTCTTTCACTTGTTATCTAATTTTTTCAGGACAAAACTCATCGTATTCAAAATTAAATTTTCTTTAAAAATACGTTTATAAATATAAAGGTTGTCAAACGAACTATAGCAATAAACAATAAATACACTGTGCTACAAAAAACACAAAATCGAATATACTTTTAAAATTAGGTAGTTAAGGTTGTTGGTCTCGTCGAAAAGATCACAAAAATGCCCATCAAACTTGCCAGACACCCTCAAATTTTAAAGTTATTGTCAAAAAACGTTTTTTCGGGACTTTTCTCACTAAATCACGTGTAACTTAAACATTTTTCAACCGATTTTAAATTTTTCAAATGTTTTGGATAGACGAAGGATATGGCTTTTCATGTGTGTGAATTGGTCTATACATATAGGAAAGATATGTATTGATTTTTTTAACAATATCTATTTTTTTTGGTATTTTTTCGATTTTTTCTGATATAGTTTGTTCAACAACAGTTATATTAATAAACGTATTCCTATAGAAAATTTAATTATGAATACGATGAGTTTTATGCCAAAAAATCGGATTACAATTGACAGTGTTGTGATAATTTTTCTAAAAAAGAAAATTAAGATTTTGTATGAAATTGCCGTGCGGATAACCCAGGCAAAAAAAATAAAAAAATAAACGAACATACTGAGAGGTCGCGTATCATTATTTTTAAGGTTTTTGACCTCCTGAATTGGAATTTGACCTTGAAATTGCGCTATCTTATTAAGTTTTGATATACCAGTTTATGTTAAATATCTCTATCTGAGCAATTTAAAGGCCAGATTCGGATTCAGCGCGCCAAAAACCTTAAAAAATATTGTACATGACCATTTATGATAAATTTATTTTTTTTGCCCGGGTTACCTGAACGGCGATTTCCTGCAAAATCTTAATTTCTTTTTTAGAAAAATTATCACAACTCTGTCAATTATTATCCGATTTTTTCAGGATAAAGCTTATCGTACTTAGAATTAAATTATCTTTGAAAAAACGCTTATAAATATAAAGGTTGTTAAACGAACTATAGCAGAAAAAAATCGATAAACTCGAAAAATTTTCAAAAAATAACAAAAAAAAAATTGAATTTATAGAAAAAATCAATGGATATCTTTCTTTTACTATTGACCAATTCACACACATGGAAAGCCCTATCCTTTTTCTATCCAAAACAGTTTAAAAATTTAAAATCGGTTGAAAATTTTCTGAATTACACAAGGTTTAGTGAGAAAAGTCCCAAAAAAAGTTTTTTGACAATAACTCTAAAATTTGAGGGTGTTTAACAAGTTTAATGGGCATTTTTGTGATCTACTCGACAAGACCAACAACCTGTACTATGCCACATCAGAAGTATTTTTTCACTGTAGCACAGTGATATCTTTCTTATATGTGTAGACGAATTCACACACATGTAAAGCCCTATTCTACTTCTATCTAAAACAGTTGAAAAATTTAAAATCGGTTCAAAGTTTTCAGAATTACACAAGGTTTAGTGAGAAAACTCCCGAAAAAACGTTTTTTGACAATAACTCTAAAATTTAAGGGTGTCTGGCAAGTTTAATGGACATTTTTGTGATCTACTCGACAAAACCAACTACTTATACATTGTCACATCGGAAGTATTTTTTCACTGTAGCACAGTGAAATTAAAGAAAAATCACTTATTTTTACTTATAGAACAAAAATAAATGACTTTATAAATTGAATGCTAATGAAAGTCTTTATTTTTTATGTTGTTATTTTTGAAACAAAGAACAGAAATAGTCATTTAAAAAAACTAAATATTAAACAAATATTTTTATACCCTCCACTCTAGTGATAGAGGGTAGGTATATATAAGTTTGTCATTCCTTTTGTAACACCTTGAAATAATGGTCTAGCACCCCATAAAGTATATATACTCATGATCCTCGTTTGATTTTAAGACGATCTAGCGATGCCCGTCTGTCCGTCTGCCCGTCTGTCCGTCTGTCCGTCTGTCCGTCTGTCCGTCTGTCTGTCTGTTCGTCTGTCCGTCTGTCCGTCTGTCCGTCTGTCCGTCTGTCCGTTTGTCCGTCTGTCCGTCTGTCCGTCTGTCCGTCTGTCCGTCTGTCCGTCTGTCCGTCTGTCCGTCTGTCCGTCTGTCCGTCTGTCCGTCTGTCCGTCTGTCCGTCTGTCCGTCTGTCCGTCTGTCCGTCTGTCCGTCTGTCCGTCTGTCCGTCTGTCCGTCTGTCCGTCTGTCCGTCTGTCCGTCTGTCCGTCTGTCCGTCTGTCCGTCTGTCCGTCTGTCCGTCTGTCCGTCTGTCCGTCTGTCCGTCTGTCCGTCTGTCCGTCTGTCCGTCTGTCCGTCTGTCCGTCTGTCCGTCTGTCCGTCTGTCCGTCTGTCCGTCTGTCCGTCTGTCCGTCTGTCCGTCTGTCCGTCTGTCCGTCTGTCCGTCTGTCCGTCTGTCCGTCTGTCCGTCTGTCCGTCTGTCCGTCTGTCCGTCTGTCCGTCTGTCCGTCTGTCCGTCTGTCCGTCTGTCCGTCTGTCCGTCTGTCCGTCTGTCCGTCTGTCCGTCTGTCCGTCTGTCCGTCTGTCCGTCTGTCCGTCTGTCCGTCTGTCCGTCTGTCCGTCTGTCCGTCTGTCCGTCTGTCCGTCTGTCCGTCTGTCCGTCTGTCCGTCTGTCCGTCTGTCCGTCTGTCCGTCTGTCCGTCTGTCCGTCTGTCCGTCTGTCTGTCTGTCTGTCTGTCTGTCTGTCTGTCTGTCTGTCTGTCTGTCTGTCTGTCTGTCTGTCTGTCTGTCTGTCCGTCTGTCCGTCTGTCCGTCTGTCCGTCTGTCCGTCTGTCCGTCTGTCCGTCTGTCCGTCTGTCCGTCTGTCCGTCTGTCCGTCTGTCCGTCTGTCCGTCTGTCCGTCTGTCCGTCTGTCCGTCTGTCCGTCTGTCCGTCTGTCCGTCTGTCCGTCTGTCCGTCTGTCCGTCTGTCCGTCTGTCCGTCTGTCCGTCTGTCCGTCTGTCCGTCTGTTCGTCTGTCTGTTGAAAACACGCTAACTTTTGAAAGACTTTACGGAGGCTTCTGAAGTTTGGCATATATGTGTGGCATTTACCTGGTCAGGCTGGTATTGCAATCCAGCGAAATCGGTCCAGTGCACTATAGGAAATTTTACCCATTTTTTGGCCAAAATTATTTACAGCCAAACGGCTGGACCGATTTGAATGATATTTTTTGATTTGGCTTTTGGAAGACTCTTTAGAGGGAGGGAGTGACTCTTAAAGTTTTTCATACACTCAAAAAAAAAAATTAGTAAAGTTACCTAAAAAATTAACTAATAATTAGTTCCAAACAGGGTTCCCGGGTTATAAGTATCCGCATCTAAAATTTTTTAGATCTTTGATAGATTATCTGGTTTTCTAAACTGTTTTTACTATTTCGTTTTTTTTTTTGAGTGTACACTAACTTTTGAAGATAACAGTAGAAATTTATTTTAACAATTTTAAGTAGGGTCAAACAAAGCTACTTTTTAAAAAGGATTTTATTCAAAAGTTTAATTTTTGAGTTCCAATTTGTCAACATTTCAAAATGCCACTACGGGCAGCCGTAGAAGAAGCAAGAGCTAGGCGCTCAACTTCCCTATTTAGATCTTTAGAGATTTCTGCTGGCACTCGTATCTTTGTCCTTGCAGATTTTGACAAAAAAGTTAATTGCGGCAGTCCAGGGTTCGATTTAGTGGAGGCAGGCTGCGTTTCAAGTTTTCTTAGCCAAGTATTGCCTTTAAGCCAAACAGCACGCCGTCTTTCAAAAACTTTCAAACTCCTACAACTTTTAATCCTTTTCATATTCATATTTGAACAAAATATTCTTAATTCCTCCTTTATATATTGTTTAAAGTTTTCGAAACAATCACTTTCAGCAATGTATGAAAAGAAATGGCCAGAAAAAGCGGCTCCTTATTCACCTTTGTTTCATTTCTCTCGCCATTTATTAAATAACTCTGAATTTGGCACTCAGTAGTCACCTGGAAAAATGCGTTTTAAAAAAAAGTTTGCACATATCCGACCTTGAAATTTTTTAAATTCGGAAGGTAATTGATTGTCCTAGAGAACTTTTATGGTTTTATAGCTAACATATGCTATCATTTTTTTTAAAGTCAAAATAAAATTCCAATTCATACTTCAATAAGTTCATCTTAAGGTCACTTCAATTTTTCCAATAAAATCGATCTAATAGATGAGTTCACCAACATTTCACTATTTATCATTAAAGTACTCACCTTTGACATTATTTTCCATTTTTTAGTTTTTAAAAACTATAAATTCTTAATATAAAAACTTTTGTTAGAAGCTATCACAAAATTCGCTGCTCTCAATCGTTATTTTATAACTAACAAGGGAAGTCTCCCTGGTGTCACCTTCCGATCTTCATGAAATTTGGATATGTTGTTACTAACGAAAATTAATTCGACACGTATTTTTTTATAGCGGCCCAAACTCATTTTTAGGGGGGGTCGATTTGTATGGGGGCAAATTGACCTTTTTCAGTTTTTTACAATTTACGCCTATTTAAACAAAACTAATATAGGCATGTGTGGTATCAGATTAAAGGTATTAAAAATACCTATCTCGTGGTGCTAACAACGGGACGATGAAGTTAATATTTTTCGACTTATTAACAAAAAGGTCCCAAAATTTTGGTATTTTACTCAATATAACGAAAAGTTGTGCATGTTTGGACACGTTCTTAGCACACGTAGATTGGTTTTCAAAAGACCTTTCATTTGGTATGTAACATGACTAGGTTTCTTTGCAAAATATAGTAGATAAACGAAAAATACTGAAAAATGGCCTTGTCTTCCCCCCTCCTTTTTACCCCCTAAATATGAATTTGGGCCGCTATAAAAAAATACGTGTCCCTTTATTTTTTCTGCTCTACAAAATAAAACCAATTCCATAAAGATCCGCAGGTGACACTAGGGAGACTTCCCTTGTAAGTAAGAAATTGCAAGAAAATCTACTGATAAAGTGACAGTACATCAATTCTGTCGAAAAATTGAGAAAGAATTGTTTACTTTGTAAAGTTGTTTTTATATTAATGTAAAAAAAAAATAATGTTTGCAAAAATTTTAATTTTGACTTTTGGCCAAAAAAATGGGTAAAATTTCCTATAGTGCAGTGGTTCAAAAGTTATGAGCAAAAGGCTGAATTTCGGAAAGGGTTTTTCGTGAATTTACGAGATAAAAAAAAATCTGAGGATGCTGAAGCTTGGCATATATATTTGCCGTTCCCCTGACCATGTTCGTGTTGAATTTCAGCCAAATCAGTCCAGTGCTTCAAAACTTATTAGCAAAACCTTAAATGTCTGATTAGTTTCACCTTAAATTCACGTGTTGAAACCCTTTAAGCATGTTTTAAAAACATTTGTAAGTCACAAAAATATTTTGCAACGTATTTTTGTCACTCAAAAATATTTTTACACTAAAACAAAAAAATAATACACTCCAAAAAAAAATTTTCATTCAAAAAAATTTTACACTCAAAAAAAAAAAAATTTTAGTAAATTATTTATTTTTTCAAAAAGCACTAAAAAAAGTTTTTTTACACAAAATAAGATAATTCTAATCAAAAATGTTATTTTTTTCACGTTATAAAATTTACTCCCACTTAAAAATGGAATTGTGGAGGGTGTTGGAGCGTGATAGTGGAGTTTTTTAGCCTAGATGGTTTTCTCCACAACATGGTTTTTTTATACTCATTTATTTTTTTTTTCCCCTTTTTTACAAACTTATTTTTTTTATACTTACTTTTTTTAATTACTTTTTTTTAATAATAACGCTCGTTATTAATTGTTTTTTTTTAATAATTTTGAATTTATTTGAATTTATAAAATTACATGTCATTAATTGAATTTAAAGATGACTTAGTGTAAATGTAAATATAAATTACCTTTGGCAACCCCTTTTATAAAGATTTGCTTATAATGTAAAATATAACGGCTCCTGCTGAAAAAATAGAAAACTGGAAAAGAGAAAATTATTAAATAAATACTTACTTGCATATATACATACCAAACAACAAGACGCGTTTTCTTTTTACTTTTTCAAATACCTCCCACCATTTTTATATTTTTTAAAATAAAATTTATAAATTATTTAAATTTTATTTTTTCCCTTAAAAATTATTAAGGGTCAACATTTTGGCGCCCGAGCAGGGACTGTATTTGAAAAAGTTTTTATAAATTTTGATAAATTAATTCAAAATTTTTGTTAATTTTATAAATTTTTATAAAATTATATATTTTTTTTTGCTAAATTATTGCAATAAAAACTCATCTTGTTGGGTGTATAAAAAAGTGTAGTTGTGCGCGATTTAATCGTTTGTATTTAAAAACAAAAGAATCGCAAAGTGTCGGTTGTGGTTCCTGATTGCTGTTTTGGAAGTTAATTTGCTGCATCCATGCCTAGCTGCCGTAATTGTCGTTGCCGTAGTTGCCGTTCACATAACCAGGGGAGTACCAGAACCGAGGTAAAAGCGTAAAATTTTATTTGTGTAACTTAAACCTTAATCTGTAAATTATTCAGATTAAAGAATTCTGTAAATTATTCAGAATTTATTTACCGCCCAATTGCGTGCATTTACACAAATAAATTTACGCTTCATTTTGCATTTAAAATATATTTATATTAAAAGTGAACATAACGCCTTAGTGAAATAATTTCGCGAGTGTTTTTTATTTTATAAATTAATTAAAATAATTGTCTTTTCCCAATAAATAAGGGTGGAAAAGACAAAAGCACACACACACACACGTCATATAGTTAATACATTGTGATCGCGTACCGAATAATAATTATCCGTTCGTATTGTATTTTTCCGCACCGTCGGTAACAATTAATTTAATTAAATTTTATTTATTTATACACTCGCGCTTTTTTCGGCTAATTTTGTTAATTTTTTTGTTAAAAAATTAATTTATAATTTTCTTTTGGTTTTCTTTGTTATTATTCTTAAATTTCACATTTATTTTTGTTGTTGTCAATTATTGATCTCATCTGTGTTTCATTCCGGTTTGTTCCTATTGTCAATTTATAGAGTTACCAGACATTTAGTGCTGCCAGATATATTGAGTAGCATTGCCAGCTCAAACCAACACTGGGATAGTTCACAGTTCATTGCAAATAGTTCATTGGAAATTTTGAAAATTATCCCTTTGTTGTGAAAGAAAATTATAAATATTAATAATATAAAGTGTTTTAAAGTAATTTTCTTTAATTATTTGATGAAAATATTATATTTTCAATACAAAAGCTGGAAAAAGGTTGACATTTTTATATATTAAAAGGAAGTTGGAAATTGAAACAAAAAGTGACAACTTTATATAATAATTTAGTGAAGTTTTATAACAAACGTAAAAACTAATAAGAATTTAGTGCGAAATTATTGCCAATTTTGGAAATTAAATTAAAACTTTGTGCCGGCGAGATAATTTTTATAAATTATTTTGGAAAAACGAGCGCGGTGCTTTTTGTTTTTTATACATTAAAGCTTAAAATCAATTGGTATCGTGATATTTTAGAAACTTTTTGTAATTTTTCTAAAATTTAACTGTGTTTGTTTGATATTATTTGCCAAAAACTGTTTTTCGATTTATTTATTTGAATTTTATTAGCGTGTTGGTGATTTCTTTCTGTTTTAAAGTAGAAATCGTTTGTGATAAACCAATTCCAAAAACAATTTTTGTGAATATTGCAGATTTTTTAAGTTTTATTGCTGAATTTCGGTCAGATTTCAAGTTTTACTCATTTTTAGTGGCCACTTTACATTGTCACATTTTAAAATCTGCTAAAATAAATTATTGTTTTTGAGCGCAGTGTATTTTTTCGCAATTTATTGCAATTTATACACAATTTACTGAATTTTATTGATAAATTCACTAACAACATCGGAAAAAACTTTAGTTTTTGAGAAATTTGGAATATTTTTCCATTTTTTATTATAACTTTTTTGTGCTTAATATACACTCATTATTTTTCGATATGGCTGGTGGTAAAAAACACCAAACTCCACCTGTATCAGACGCTTTGGAGAAATTGATACAGCGTAAAGCCAAGGTGGTTGAAAATATAGCTAGAATTAAAAAATCTATTATAGATAAAACAATTTCGTTCAACCCCTTTGAGATCGATTGTCGATTGGATATTTTAAAAGACCATATCACTCAAGCTATGGAATATCAGTCTGAGATTGATAATTTAGATCCTTCAAATGATGATAGATCCGAGCTTGAAGATTTATGTGTGACTACGAAGTCTCTTTTATTGAGTCTTCAGGCCAAGAATAGAAGAACCAGTTTGCCTGAAACTTCTTTTATGATGCAATCGCATCATTCTCGGCTACCACATATGCGGCTCCCTAAATTCAGCGGAAAATATTCCGAATATAAGAATTTTATGAGCCTGTTTGAAAATTTAATTCATAATGATCCGAATTTGGCAGATATTGAAAAATTCAATCATTTGATATCATGCTTATCCGACGAAGCTTTAGGAACCGTTAAAGCTTTTCAGATTTCTGAGGAAAATTACCCCAAAGCCTTGGCCAGTTTAAAGAAGGTTTATGATAATGACTTTTTGATTTTTTCTAAGAATATTTCCAAACTTTTTGATCTCCCTGAGATCAGTAAACCTTCGGCGTCGGCTTTGCGAGGCATGATTGATACGGTTTCCGCCATTTATGATTCATTGCTTTCTATTGGCGATGATAAGAAGATTTGTAATGGCATGTTAATATATTTAGTGATGTCGAAAGTTGATCCGGTCACTAAATCCAAGTGGGATGAACAGCTTGATTACGACAAGCTCCCATTGTGGTCAGACTGCGAGGCGATGTTGAATAAACGTTTTCAGCATATTTCTGCTGACGAATCTACTGGTGCTAAACCAAAAATAGTAAAACAGAAACCTGTTTTTCCGCCTAAAAATAATTCCAAAACATCACTTTCAGTCACAAAAGTTAAACAATCTGCTGAAAAATGTCTTTTCTGTAAATCTACAGAACACAAGATATTTAATTGCCCTTCTTTTGCCGCAGTGCCTGTTTCGCAACGTTTTGATTTTATTAAGGGCGTGCCTGCGTGTATAAACTGTCTTAAAAAAGGACATACCGTAGCAAGATGTAATGCTCATAAATGCAGAGTTTGCAATGGGGCACACAACCAGCTTTTACATCGCTACAGTTCTGGGGTTCAAAGTGCAGCTAGTGTTGAAAATGCCTCTGTGAATTTAAATACAGAGAGGCCCTCATGTTCTCAATCATCGGTGAATTGCTCATCGGCTGATGTGAATGTCATACTTGCCACAGCTGTGGTTAAAGTTAGAACTGCTTCTGGGCAATATGTTTATGCCAGGGCTTTGTTAGATTCGGGTTCTCAATCTAATTTGATTACCGAAGATCTTGCACAGAAACTCAGATTAAAACGAGAAGGAGGCAGATTAGATATGAATGCAGTTGGCGAACTGCCATATAGTTCTAAATCTCATGTCGAAGTATCTGTCATGTCGAGAATTAATTCTACTCAATTCTCAGCGGATTATTGGGTATTAAAATCGATAACGAAATGCCAACCTGATCGTAGAATTTCTACAAAAGATTGGGATGTTCCAAAAAATATTGAACTGGCTGATCCATCCTTTGATAAACCTCAAAGAGTTGATTTGTTAATCGGTGGTGAATTCTTTTTTGACCTTTTAAGTGTTGGACAAATTAAAACTGGTCCAACTACCCCGACACTCCATAAAACATCTCTTGGATGGATTGTGTGTGGAAAACATAATCGTTCTGTGGGTTCTAGGTCAACAATATGCCATATTAGTAACGTTATTGAAAACGAGGAAACTGTAGATTCACTTGTCCGACAATTATGGAAATTGGAGGAAATTTCAAACGAATCTACAGTTATCTTTAGCGAGGAGCAACAAAAATGTGAGGATCATTTTAAAAATTCGGTACGACGATTATCGTCAGGACGTTTTGAGGTCTCGTTGCCTTTCAAATCGGATCCTAATCTTTTGGGATCATCATATGATACGGCCAAACGGCGTTTTCTTGCGCTTGAGCGTAAAATCTCCCACGACGGAAATTTTGGAGAAATGTATCACGATTTTATGAAAGAGTATGTTGACTTAGGTCACATGTCTATTATGGACAATAATATACCGGATGTTCCTCATTATTTTATTCCGCATCAGTGCGTATTGCGTCCTCTGAGCACAACTTCCAAACTTCGTGTGGTATTTGATGCTTCGAGTCGAACTTCTTCACGAACATCTCTAAATGATTTGTTGATGGTTGGACCGACCGTACAAGAAGAATTATATTCGACTTTGATCCGTTTTCGATTTCACAAGTTTGTAATCACTGCGGATATTGAAAAAATGTATCGCCAAGTTTTGGTTAGTGAAAAAGATCGCAATTTTCAATTAGTACTTTGGAGACAAAATTCATCTGATCCGCTACAGATTTATAGATTAAACACCGTTACGTACGGTACATCATCAGCACCTTTTTTAGCGATCAGATGTCTAATTTATCTCAGCGATCTATATAGAGATGTTTTGCCAATTGGGGCAAATATTATCCGCAGTGATTTCTACGTCGACGATTTGCTAACTGGCGCCGATAGTTATGAGGATCTAGTAACTATTCGAGACCAAGTAACTGAAATTTTGTGTTCAGCTGGTTTTAATTTAACCAAATGGTTTTCAAATCACCCCGATTTAAATTTTTCAAACAATGCGGAAAAATTGTTACAAAAAGATTCCGATTCAGCAAAAGCTTTGGGCATACATTGGATTCCGAAGAATGACTCATTTACGTTTCATTTGGAAGATAATTTTCATGATCTTAAAGCAACAAAACGAAACATTCTGTCTGTTTCATCTCGGTTGTTTGATCCTCTCGGACTTTTATGCCCAATTATAACTAAATCCAAAATGTTATTGCAAGAACTTTGGATTCAAAAACTCGACTGGGATGAATCAATACCCTTGCGACTAAATACTGCATGGGAGAATTTTAAGGTAAATTTATCGAAAATTGATTCAATACAAATCCCAAGATTCGTCCACACAACTTCAACAGCAAAGATTCAGATTCATGGATTTGCTGAAGCTTCAATTCGTGCATATGGTTGCTGCATATATATTAGGAGTAGAGACTCAAATGGAGTCTTTTGTCGGCTACTTACAGCCAAATCTAAAGTCGCTCCCCTCAAGACTAAATCTCTTCCGAGACTTGAGTTATGTGCAGCACACCTTTTGACAAAATTGTGGAATCGAATTGAGAAAATGATAAGCTTTGAAATCGAGAGTGTAAATTTCTGGACCGATTCAGAAATCACTTTACATTGGATTAAAACCCATCCTTCTACACTCGCAACTTTTGTTTCTAACCGAGTTGCCGAAATACAGGAATGGTCAGACCGCGCTTTGTGGCGCCATGTGCCTACAAAACAAAATCCGGCTGACATTGTTTCGAGAGGATGCGATGTAGATGAGATAAAGGACTCAATTTGGTTTGAGGGTCCTTCTTTTCTACTCCAGGATGCTTCAAAATGGCCTGTTAATAAACATTTTGAATTAACCGAATGCCAAAAGTCGTTGGAAATACGAAAATCCAATGTCCTCCTATCAGTAGAGAATTCTAAGGAATTTGATACATCTCCGGAATCTTCTGATAAGATTTCTCCGGAAGAAGCAATGGGAAATATATTTTTGAAGTTGATTGAAAATCATTCTTCATATGATAAAATTTTGAGAATCATGTGCTTTGTACTAAGATTCATTGACTGTGGTAGAAAATGTAAAATATCCAAGTCAAATCACCCTACTGCAAAGGAGATGAAATGGGCCTTTTATAGGCTTGTGGAAATAATCCAGAGAGAAAAATTCTCTGAGGAGATTAAAAGATTGCAAAAATCTCTTGTGTTGCCGTCAAACATTCAAAGGCTAACACCATTTATCCACAATTTTACAGAGGAAAATCGAAATTTTTCACTAATGAGGGTAGGTGGGAGGTTGCTTAATGCACCATTATCGTACGATACGAAATTCCCACTTTTATTGCCAAAGAAATCTCTCTTTGTGACCCGCTATTTACGTGACTTGCACTATAAAAATTGTCATGCTGGGACCAAAGCATTAATATCCCTTTCACGGGAAAATATTTGGATAATTAATGCCAGGGATGAGTGCAGTAAAATAGTGCGGAATTGTGTTCACTGTTTCCGCTATAAACCCAAATTAATGACTCAAATAATGGGTAATTTACCAACCGATCGGTTGAGAGCCTTACGTCCATTTTTAATAGTTGGCGTAGACTTTTGTGGTCCCGTGAATGTTTCTTTGCGAATTCGCGGCAGACCCCCAATTAAAATGTATATTGCGGTTTATGTGTGTTTCACGTCGAAGGCAGTTCACTTAGAACTAGTATCTGACTTATCCACTGATGCCTTTATTTTGTCTTTTAAAAGGTTCGCGGCCAGGAGAGGACTCCCCAACAAAGTGTACTGCGACAACGCCACCAACTTCGTCGGCGCAGACAGGGTGCTGAAAGCGCAATACGAGGCGTTCGTGAAGGACAGAGGAGAGGTGGAGTCGTACGGAGCATCGTCCAGGGTAGACTTCACCTTTATACCGCCCAGGGCTCCTCACTTCGGAGGTCTGTGGGAAGCCGCCGTGAAGCAAGCGAAGTTCCTACTTCTGCGAACTGTGGGCAACGCGTCGCTGACGCAAGAGGAGATGGAGACAATGCTCGCAGAAGTAGAGGCGGTGCTCAACAGTCGCCCAATCGCACCGCTGTCTCCAGACCCGAACGACGGGCAGGCGCTAACTCCAGCGCACCTGCTAATAGGAGAGGGTCTGCGTTCGCTGCCGCCAGAATCCGCAGAAGGAACCAACGGCAACAAGGGGACGTTCTTGAGGCGATGGCGGATGCTCTGCGAACTCAAGCAGAAGTTCTGGCGGGCCTGGTCCAAAGAGTACGTCCTGGGGCTGCAGGACAAGGGCAAGTGGCACAAAGAAGAGCCCAACGTGAAAATCGGCCAAGTAGTGGTGGTCCACGAGGACAATCTCCCGCCCCGAGAGTGGTTGACCGGGATAGTCGTCGCCGCAACCGCGGGTCCAGACGGCAAGGTCAGAGTAGCGGAGGTAAAAACGAAAAACGGAATCTATAAACGGCCTATAGCAAAACTTGCCCCACTACCATTTGATTAAAGATCTGCGATCCTTCAATGGGGCCGGAATGTTGGAGCGTGATAGTGGAGTTTTTTAGCCTAGATGGTTTTCTCCACAACATGGTTTTTTTATACTCATTTATTTTTTTTTTCCCCTTTTTTACAAACTTATTTTTTTTATACTTACTTTTTTTAATTACTTTTTTTTAATAATAACGCTCGTTATTAATTGTTTTTTTTTAATAATTTTGAATTTATTTGAATTTATAAAATTACATGTCATTAATTGAATTTAAAGATGACTTAGTGTAAATGTAAATATAAATTACCTTTGGCAACCCCTTTTATAAAGATTTGCTTATAATGTAAAATATAACGGCTCCTGCTGAAAAAATAGAAAACTGGAAAAGAGAAAATTATTAAATAAATACTTACTTGCATATATACATACCAAACAACAAGACGCGTTTTCTTTTTACTTTTTCAAATACCTCCCACCATTTTTATATTTTTTAAAATAAAATTTATAAATTATTTAAATTTTATTTTTTCCCTTAAAAATTATTAAGGGTCAACAGAGGGTATTCATAGATTCGCCAAGTCAAATTTAACTTTTCTACTTATTTCTTTTAAAAACGACAAATCGTAAAACTTTTTAAATAAACTACAAACAGTTAATTACATAATTTTTTGAGGGTAATCAGACAAGTCTATATTCCATTACCAAAAACTTTTTGCAAAGAACCGGAAATCTTCATCCTGAAACCTGTGTCTGACTGTCCCTCATATCAACCCCAAAAAATTAAACCAATTTTTATAATAAAAAACTAATAGAAAAACTATATTTATCTAAGATTCTTCAAAAACAATTTTCTTTCTCTGTGTTTATCTTCTCAAAAAACTATAGTTTTTAATGCATACTCAAATATGCAAATCCTTAATTTGTTAAACTCTTAAAAATTTACTCTAAAACTTAGAATTATTAAAAAATACTGGTATGATAAAATATGGATTCAATTAAATTTATAAAAAAAAAAAAAATAAAAATAAAAATCCAAACAAAATTGTTGTACAAAAATTGTTTATATTTTCCATTATAAAACATGAGGTTAAGTTGAGTTAATGCACCAAAGAAGAACAGGAACCAAAAATAAACGACACTAACAACAGCAACAACTTTATGAAACAAATTTTTATATTTTTTAATAAGTTATAAATGTATAAAGTATTGAATGGATATAAAAAGCATAACAGTGTTTATACAAAATGTAAGAAAAAAAGTACAAAAAAAAAACAACAACTCTGAAAACGTATATGAAGTTAGTACGTGCTTTAATATGAAATACGTACAGTCACTTATGAACAGTAACTTAAAAAATTTAACGTACATATAACTAGACAAAACATATAAGACAATAAAAATTAAAGTAGACTACTACACTGATAGAAATTTGTACATGACAATATTGAAAATCTACATTAATGTTATGAAAAATTACGTTAAAAAGGAACATATGTAGGGTTTCATTGAATTAATGAAATAGGTATCATAAATTGTAATTGCAAGAACAAGTTTCATTAAATTAATGAAAATTGTCCATACAAAATATAAATTGCATTTTATGAAAATTTTTCATTACTTTAATGAAAAAAGTATTTAATTCTTATTGAATACTTTCATTGAATAAATCCTACTTTTTATTTTTGAAATTAAATACTCTCATTGAATAAATGCCACATTAACATTTCATTTTAAATTTCGTATAAAAACTCTAAAAAAAGTCACAAGTTATTTCGTGCCGTTCTTATCAGCTGTTTTTTGTGCGCGTAAACTAACAGACTAAACAAAACTTATTGAAATTTTTTTAATGAAACTACGAAATCTAATGAATCAAAATTAATGAAAATCTTGCACAATATTTATGAAATTTCATTCAGCATATGAAATATTTCATTGTTGTAATGAAACAAAGTTAATGAATTCCATTCATTAGTGATATGAAGCGTTTTTCTATCAGTGTAGTAAACCAAAAATTCTAAAGGGGTTTGAATACTTATCGGTAGTATTTGTGGCCCACTTTAGTTTCGTGTTTTTTTTAATAGGAAAATGTCAAAAAACTGTAATTAATCTAATTCGGTGCTAAAAAATGCATACTTGTATCTGTAAAATTTTATGGTCGGTCTTTTCTTAGAACATTTTAACAATCTAACTGTTAGGGACTACATTAACTGTTAGGGGCTACTTTTTGTATTTTAAAGTTTACACTTAATTTCGTGAGTAACTGTTTTTGTGTGCAGCCCCATACACACATATGAAAAATTTTCACTTAAGCTTGAAATAAAAATACAAAAATATTAAATAAACGTAAAACTAAATGGAAATTGTATAATACAAAATAAAATCTCTGACCACATATTTGTGTGAGATAAGGGTGTATCCTTTGAGTGTATGTCGGTTAGGGCGTCCCGTCAAATTTAAATTTTCGAATTTCATGTCGTAATACCAGTCAAACGATGGCCACGTTAGAGCAGATTTTGGGAAAATTTATGAACAAATTTTGCAAGCTCATCTTCATGCGGCAACCAGCGGTCAAAGTTGGAAAAAATTATATATTTCGTTAAAAATTCATGTCCGAATTTTTTGATCAAATCCGTCTCAAAAATTCGGAAATTTCCAAAAAAATACAAAACCGCGATTTTTTAACATATTATTATTATTATTATTATTATTATTATTATTATTATTATTATTATTATTATTATTATTATTATTATTATTATTATTATTATTATTATTATTATTATTATTATTATTATTATTATTATTATTATTATTATTATTATTATTATTATTATTATTATTTTTATTATTATTATTATTATTATTATTATTATTATTATTATTATTATTATTATTATTATTATTATTATTATTATTATTATTATTATTATTATTATTATTATTATTATTATTATTATTATTATTATTATTATTATTATTATTATTATTATTATTATTATTATTATTATTATTATTATTATTATTATTATTATTGTTAGCAGATTTGTTGCAAAGTGCAATGGAAATATGCGTAAATCCCAGAATTATTTCCTCCAATAAAAGTAAAACGCTGTGCGATTTAATTCAATACAATTTTATTTAAAATATATATGTAAAAAGAACAGAAGGTTCTGGTTCAAATGAAAGTATAAAAAGGAATGAACAACAAAACTGCAATATTAAACGTTTTAAGTTTGACAATTTAAAAACATAGAATTAAAACAGTGTTGTGTACGCATTTGAATTGTAGTAGAGTTGCAACAATTTTCAACAATCTCCCCCTCAAGTCAAATGCATTTTAAAATTCAAATAAAAAGCAAAAAATTCAAAAAATTACATTTCAATTTTTAAAAGATTACAACCATAAATATGTTTTTGTTTAGTTAGACATTTTGTAAGTATATCTGCCGCATTCTCATCAGATGTAACGTAGTGTATATCGATAGCCTTCTCTTCATATTTTTCTCGGATGTAGTGATAACGTATGTCGATGTGTTTACTCTTCTTCTGAACGGTTGGATTTTTTACCATAAATGCAGCACCCTGATTATCACATAAAATAGGAGTAGGATTCACGATATAGTCATCAAAGCCCATCTCATTTAAAAGACCACGATGAAAAACGACTTCTTTTGTGCCTTGGCATAAAGCAATATATTCGGCCTCCATTGTACTTAAAGCCACCACAGGTTGTTTACGGGACTCCCATGCAATAGGACCACCTGCCATAAACAGCACATGACCGGAATACGATTTTCGATCAATGGAGTCGCAACCCCAATCTGAGTCTGTGAAACATTCAAAATTTTCAAAATTAGTAGAAAAAGTAATTTTACCTATAGGATTTTTCTTCAAATATCTTAGCACGTATTTTGCAGCTTGAAAATGTTCTTTATGTGGGTGAGAATTAAATTGAGACAATCTCGACACCACATGAATCAAATCAGGCCTAGTGATCACGACCAGGTACATCAAAGCACCAATTAAGCTTTGATAATTTTTAGTTTCTAAGTCCGCGCATTGATCTTCACATTTCTTCAAAACGGTACCACTTGACCATGGAGTTGCCGCCGGCTTACAGTCAGTCATACCCCAACGTTCGAGTATTTCTTCGGTATACTTCTTTTGATGTATAGTAATATCGCCTCTTAAACCATCACGATGAATTTCCATTCCCAGATAGAATGAAATTGGACCACGATCAACGGCTTCAACATATTTGTTTAAAGTTGAAATAATATTTTTCATCTCCATATCACTGGAACACGCTAGTAACATGTCATCGACATATATGGCAATAAGACAAACTTCGCTACCATTTCGTTTCATGTAGACACAAGTATCAGATTTGCACCTCATAAAACCCATTTCCAACAAAATATCGTTCACCTTTTTGTTCCACTCACGTCCGGCTTGTTTTAAACCGTATAAAGCCTTGTTTAATTTACAGACTTTATTTGGATAATTTTTGTCTTCAAACATTTTAGGTTGCACCATGTAAACATCGTCTTCTAAATTACCATTTAAATAAGCTGCCACTATATCAATATGGTTTACCAACAATTTATGTTTGGCTGATAAAGCTAGCAACAATCTTATTGTTGAATGCCGCACCACCGGGGCAAAAGTTTCTTGGTAATCTACGTTGTGTTTCTGCGAACAACCATGCGCCACAAGCCTCGCTTTAAATTTTTCAATGGAACCATCAGGATTTCGTTTTAACGCAAAAACCCACTTACAACCAATTATGTTTTTACCGCTAGGCTTTTCCACCAACTGCCATGTTTTATTTTTAATTAAAGAATTATATTCAATTTGCATTGCCTCTTTCCACTTCTCAGAATTTTCAGATTTTAAAGCCTCGGCCACGGTATTGGGATTTTCAATAATTGAATTTATCATTTCGGGTCCATCTTCAGTACAATAAATTTTTCTGGGTCTGCCTTTACCACCAGATCTAACTAATTTGGGTCTGCCACGTTTTCTTTTCTTCTCACCAACAGGAGAATCTTCTCTTTCAGTTTCACTGGTATCAGCACTCACCTCTTCTTCTTGTTTTTCATTTTCAGCTTCACTGTCATCATCTGCATCATCATTGAAAAGTTGAGCATAAAAGATTTCATTTTCATCGTCATCATCATCATCACAAGCAAATTTTTCAAAAGATTGTTCAAAAAAGGTAACATCACGAGCGGTTAAAATTTGTCTTGTACTGGGATTGTACAAACGATATCCCTTTGTGTAAAGTTGATAACCAACAAATTTCATTTTTGTACCTTTAGGCAAAAACTTACCACCTTTCGGCTTCGGACCCTTCTTTAGTACTACAGCATCACAACCAAATGTTTTTAAATGCGATACAGACGGTTGTCTACCACACCACCTTTCATAAGGAGTAACATCATCAAGCACTTTTGTTGGAGCTCGATTTCTCAAGTACGTTGCTGTATTTATGGCCTCACCCCATAAACTTTGTGGTAATCCAGACGATTCTAACAAACACCTCGCCATTTCAACAAGGGTTCTATTCGCCCTCTCCGACACACCATTCTGTTGTGGCGAATAGCCAACTGTTGTTTGATGAACAATACCTTTTTCAGCAAAATATTGTTTAAATTTAGAATTAATAAATTCTTTACCATTATCGCTGCGAACGATTTTTATTTGGCGGCCTGTCTGCTTCTCCGCGAGCCCAGCAAAATTTTTAAACGCATCAAAAGCATCACTTTTATTTTTCAAAAAATATGTGGAAATAAAACGAGAATAATCGTCAATAAATGTAATAAAATATGACGATCCACCAACAGATTTCACACCAATTGGTCCGCATAAATCCGTATGCACCAATTCCAAAATATTTTTTGTTTGCACATTCGCGTAATTTTTGTAAGGTGTAGTAGAAATTTTATTTACAGCACACGTAACACACTCAATAGTTTTTGGCAATTTCACATCTAAACCTTTTACCATATTCTTGGTCGTTAATTTATTTAAATCGTTTATGTTTAGATGACCGAATCTTTGATGCCATTTTCGAACTACATTTTCATCAATAGCTGCACTAATTATTTCACAACTTTCTATTTTTTCCAAATTTGCAATAAAAATATCATTTACAAGATCAGCTGTTAATATTTTTTCGTGTTGTTTACTTTTCATAACAGCTTTATTCTCAGCGAATTGAACAACATGACCAGCTTTAACTATTTTATTTATTGACAAAAAATTTGAATGTAGTTGTGGTACATACCATACTTTATTTAAAGTTAGAGTACAAAAAGTTGTTTTTATTTTTATTTCACCGATTCCTTCTGCATAAATACTCTCACCAGATGCTAAAACAATTTTTTGTTTTGATTCTGTCAACGTCTTAAAATATTCTTTTGTTCTGCACATATGTGACGTCGCACCGCTGTCCACTATCCATAACTCTTTCAAATTAAGTTTACCTTCATTAAGAGAACAAGCAAAATCATTATCTCTTTTTTCACTTTCTTTGCATTGAGATTTTATGTGGCCCTTTTTACCACAGCGATAACATTTAATGTTACTGTTGTATGCGTTAACATTTGCATTTTTCTTTTCTTGAGTATTATGTTTTGGCTGCACTTGTTTAACATTATTAACACTTCTGTTACTGTTGCTGTTATTAAAAAGCTTTTTATTTCTTTTGTATTCATTTCTTGAATTCGCCGCAAAAACATTTTCATTTTGTACATTACTTTTGTTACCTTGTCTCATTTCTTCTTCTAATATTTTTGAAACCAATTTTTCATACTTTGGCAAAGTATCCCTGCTTTCTATAGCAACAACAAACGATTCCAATTCTTCAGGAAGACTGCATAACAGCAAAATGGACAACAAATCATCATTTAAAGTGATTCCGATTTCTTTCAAATCATCCACCGTACAACAAAATTCATTAATTTGTGGAGAAAATTTTTCACTTGAATTCAATTTAAAACGTACCAATTTTTTAAACAAGTTTACCTTTCTAGATGCGGTGTCTGCCTTGTAAAGTGAACTTAACACATCCCAGGCACTTTTTGCCGAAGCACAATTCTTAATGTGAATCAACTCAGTTGTTCTTACACTTAAGGTTATTGTTGCCAGAGCCTTGCTGTCATCTGTTGACCACTTCAACGCCTCATCTTCAGGACGTTTTCCCAAAATGGTATAATACAGATCCAACGTTATAAGCAAGCTCTTCATCTGTATGCACCATGTTGCATAATTTTCGCCATTTAATTTTTCAATACTCGCGACAGTACCCGCCATTTTCTTGTTTTTTAACACCGGCTAAAACAGAAAACCAAAATCGACACCAATCAAATATAACCGCACTTTTTCCAATAATTTTTTTTTTTTTTAATTTAATTAAAACTTTTATATACTGGATACTAGGTGTTCTGGGCCCATAACCTTTGTTAGCAGATTTGTTGCAAAGTGCAATGGAAATATGCGTAAATCCCAGAATTATTTCCTCCAATAAAAGTAAAACGCTGTGCGATTTAATTCAATACAATTTTATTTAAAATATATATGTAAAAAGAACAGAAGGTTCTGGTTCAAATGAAAGTATAAAAAGGAATGAACAACAAAACTGCAATATTAAACGTTTTAAGTTTGACAATTTAAAAACATAGAATTAAAACAGTGTTGTGTACGCATTTGAATTGTAGTAGAGTTGCAACAATTTTCAACAATTATTATTATTATTATTATTATTATTATTATTATTATTATTATTATTATTATTATTATTATTATTATTATTATTATTATTATTATTATTATTATTATTATTATTATTATTATTATTATTATTATTATTATTATTATTATTATTATTATTATTATTATTATTATTATTATTATTATTATTATTATTATTATTATTATTATTATTATTATTATTATTATTATTATTATTATTATTATTATTATTATTATTATTATTATTATTATTATTATTATTATTATTATTATTATTATTATTATTATTATTATTATTATTATTATTATTATTATTATTATTATTATTATTATTATTATTATTATTATTATTATTATTATTATTATTATTATTATTATTATTATTATTATTATTATTATTATTATTATTATTATTATTATTATTATTATTATTATTATTATTATTATTATTATTATTATTATTATTATTATTATTATTATTATTATTATTATTATTATTATTATTATTATTATTATTATTATTATTATTATTATTATTATTATTATTATTATTATTATTATTATTATTATTATTATTATTATTATTATTATTATTATTATTATTATTATTATTATTATTATTATTATTATTATTATTATTATTATTATTATTATTATTATTATTATTATTATTATTATTATTATTATTATTATTATTATTATTATTATTATTATTATTATTATTATTATTATTATTATTATTATTATTATTATTATTATTATTATTATTATTATTATTATTATTATTATTATTATTATTATTATTATTATTATTATTATTATTATTATTATTATTATTATTATTATTATTATTATTATTATTATTATTATTATTATTATTATTATTATTATTATTATTATTATTATTATTATTATTATTATTATTATTATTATTATTATTATTATTATTATTATTATTATTATTATTATTATTATTATTATTATTATTATTATTATTATTATTATTATTATTATTATTATTATTATTATTATTATTATTATTATTATTATTATTATTATTATTATTATTATTATTATTATTATTATTATTATTATTATTATTATTATTATTATTATTATTATTATTATTATTATTATTATTATTATTATTATTATTATTATTATTATTATTATTATTATTATTATTATTATTATTATTATTATTATTATTATTATTATTATTATTATTATTATTATTATTATTATTATTATTATTATTATTATTATTATTATTATTATTATTATTATTATTATTATTATTATTATTATTATTATTATTATTATTATTATTATTATTATTATTATTATTATTATTATTATTATTATTATTATTATTATTATTATTATTATTATTATTATTATTATTATTATTATTATTATTATTATTATTATTATTATTATTATTATTATTATTATTATTATTATTATTATTATTATTATTATTATTATTATTATTATTATTATTATTATTATTATTATTATTATTATTATTATTATTATTATTATTATTATTATTATTATTATTATTATTATTATTATTATTATTATTATTATTATTATTATTATTATTATTATTATTATTATTATTATTATTATTATTATTATTATTATTATTATTATTATTATTATTATTATTATTATTATTATTATTATTATTATTATTATTATTATTATTATTATTATTATTATTATTATTATTATTATTATTATTATTATTATTATGACATTTTCGAAATATTATAAATAAAATTAAGAACTTAGTCTATTCACTAAAAGTTTCCATTCATCTCGTTTTCTGGCTATGTACCGAAGCTGGTCAAATGTTTTGTTCGTCTCTTTCGAAATCGTTCTTCTTCAAGTCATTTTCGGTCGCCCACGACCCCGTCTGCCTTGAGGGTTCCACCATAAAGCTGCATGAGCAATTTCTTCAGAATCTTTTCTTAGTGTGTGGCCAATCCAACCGTATTTTCTTCTTTTGATGTCTTTTTCGATGCCGTTCTGATTTGTTGAGCTCCAAAGTGAAATGTTTGTTATGCGACGTGGCCACCAGATTCTTAAAATAGACCTAAGGCACCTGTTGACAAATACTTGAAGTTTGTTGGTTACGATATTTGTAACGAACCAAGTCTCGCAACTAAATAACAGAGTTGACTTAACACAGGCATTAAAAAGTTTAATTTTAGTATCTATCCTAATATTGGGAGAGCGCATTATATTTCTTAGTCTAGCAAAGCTAGATTTGGCCTTTCGTAATCTGCTTTCTACATCGTGTATGGTCCCTCCGTCCTTTGCAAGCATGCTCCCTAAGTACTCAAAGTGATCAGTCTCCTCAACATCCTGACCATTGATAGAAAATTTAGCATTGTTTGTTGAATTCAATCGCATTGTTTTGGTCTTAGCTATGTTTATCTTCAATCCAATTTTCCTAGATTCCAAATCTAAATCTGTAATTATGTTCTGCATGTCAACGTATCTATTTGATAGCAACATGACATCGTCAGCGTATTCCAAATCACATAACCTTTTGTCAAATTTCCAGTTAATACCAACGTTATCAGTTTGGAGGTTATCAAATACTGCATCCATAACGGTAATAAAGAGTAACGGCGAAAGAGCACATCCTTGTCGTACTCCGCTGAGAGACGGAAAATTGGCGCTCAGTTCTCCTTCATGCAGTACACTACATGACACCCCATCTGTTTTTTAAAATATTAATTATTTTTAATGGAATACCACGTGCTTGGAGAGCAGACCATATGTAATCCCATATGTAATCCCTTCTTACAGAGTCGAATGCATTCTCATAGTCAATAAAACACATATACAGGGTTGCGTTATATTCTGCTGCTTGTTCTATAATGATTCTTGCGGTATTTATATGATCTATGCAGGAGCGGCCCTGTCGAAATCCGGCTTGATTCTTGCGAGTAGACCATTTAGTGTTGATTTAATTCTGCTGAGAATTATCTGTGTAAATATCTTGGAGACTGTTGAAAGTAAGGATATGCCTCTCCAGTTGTTGCATTTCTTTCTATCTCCTTTTTTTTGGCAGCTTAACAATGATCGCTTCTTTCCAATCTTGTAGAAGAATTTCGTCGTCCCAAATGCGAGTATAAAGTGGATGTAATATTGTCGCCATTCTGTCAGGGTCTGCTTTGAAACATTCAATTGGTAAGCCATCGTTTCCAGGGGCTTTCCCATTTTTCATTTGGTTAATGGCGGATTTTATTTCTAGGACACTAGGAGGGCCATTATTTATTTGTGTGCTTATATTTAAATGCCTCCGGAAGGTAAATGCTTCAGTCGTGCTATCGTGTGCAATATTAATATTCAGTGTTCTTTCAAAATGTCGTTTCCAGATTTCTAACTGCTCTCTTTTATCAGTTACCCTTCTTCCGTTTTCATCTTCTATTGGGGCCGAGGATATGGATATGTTTTGTGTCAGATCTCTGCAGATCTTAAACAATTGCCGGGAGTCGCCTTTACTGGCAGCTGTCTGAGCCATTTCACCAAGGTTGTCATAATATTGACTTTTATATCTTTTGATTTGTTTCTTAATTTCTTTGGATAGCCTTCTATATGCAGCATCATATGGTCTCCTCTGAATATCGTTATTTTCACAAAGCATTTTCGTTTTTACTTCTCTACGTTCCTCGATGAGACTCCAAGATTCTGGAGACATCCATTCTTTTTGGTCATACACTCAAAAAAAAAAAAAAACTGTAATGTTAGCAAAAAAAGCTTGTAAACCTACAAGAAAATTTGCTGATTTTAAACCCACAATTTTTTTGCTAAAGTTAGCAAAAATGTTTTACCAATAATTAGTTAACTAATTTTTTTTTTTTTGAACTTAGTTCATACACATCTGAGGACCCCAATGGGTTCGGACACGATAGGTCCAGACCCCGATGGGCCTAGACCTAGTTGGGTTCCTTAAAAGTCGTCATAGTTTTTGATCCAAAATTTGTGTCCGTTTCGCTCTACCTTGCTTAGTTTTTGAGATACGTGATTATGGGGGACCACTGGGGTCTTGAGAATTAAAAAACTCGATAACTTCAAAAATATTACTCGGAGAGTACAAAAATGCTTTTGGACTTTTTGTTGTGTCGGCAATATTTACCGAGATATGAGCATTTTAAAATTTCAAAGTTAGGGCCCATTAGGGTCCACACATGTGAAGAGGACCGGCGATACTATGGAGATTATAAGAACCAAAAATGGCCTCCATTTTGCTCTATCTGGCTTAGTTTCCGAGATAGCGCCATTTTAAGTTTTCTGAAAATAAAAAAAATTTACCATTTATTTTGCTAATATTAGCAAAAAAGCTTGTAAAAATTTGGTCAACTCAATTTTAAATCTAGCAAAAAAAATTAGTTCAAATTTTGTTTAAAATTGCTAATGCGCTAAATGAAGTATACAAGATATTTTGTAAAAATTTGGTCAACTCAATTTTAAATCTAGCAAAAAAAATTAGTTCAAATTTTGTTTAAAATTGCTAATGCGCTAAATGAAGTATACAAGATATTTTTGCTAACATGCTAATCTCAACTAAAAATTTGCTAAAAGTTAGCTAACCAGCATTAGCAAAAAAAAAAATTAGTAAATCTACTAATGTATTATTTTGAGTGTACTTTTTAAAGCCAAGGGTATTTTTGCAAGAGTTTTGCAGGTTTACTTTTATATTAGACCACATATTTTCACGTGACGTTTCGCTATTGACGTTTATGCAGCTTATCGATTCTTTAAATTTGGTGAGAATGGTGTTGTCTTTCAGTTTATGTACATCGTATTGTTTATTCATTTGTTTCACAGGTTTTCTTCTAAATTTGGGAATTAGTTTCATTTCTGCCATTAGCAGATAATGATCGCTGCCTATTTCAGCACTACGTTTATTTCTTACATCGCAGATAATATTACATTAGTGGAAACATAGAACCACAAATTTTTAAATCATGGTTTAAACACAACTCCAAAAGCAACTCTCCATTTTCACTGCATGGTCCTAATCCATGTTTCCGCATAATATGTTCATAACCTTCATTTTCACATCCAATTTGCGCATTGAAATCTCCCATAAGTAGTATAGTATCTTTAGTTGGGGTATCCGTTAAGGTTTTGTCAAGTAAGCTGTAGCTTCTTTGTCTTCAATACTGCTTTCATTTGTGGGTGTGGATTTTTTAACATAAAAAAAATATTTTTTTTATCCAAATTGGTCTCAAAAGTTGGAAAATGTTAAGTGTGTTATCTAAAATTATTAAAAAAATATAAAAACACGATTTTGGTCCTAAAATGCTGATCAGCATCTGTGGACCAAAATCTCAGATCATAATTTTTTGACCAAAATATAATTTTTGTATTATTTTAATATTTTTTTGATAACACACTTAACATTTTCAAACCTTTGAGACCAATTTGGATAAAAAATAATTTTTATGTTAAAAAATCTGCATCTATGGACCAAAATCAAGGTTTTGGATATTTTTAAATATTTTTCCAATTTTTTCGAATTTTTGAGCCGGATTTGGTAAAAAAATTCGGACATGAATTTTGGTCGAAATACGTCATTTTTTCAACTTTGATTGCTGGTTGCCAATTGAAGATATATATATGGGGCATTCCATGTCAAATCGGACAATTTGAATTTTTTTTTGATTTTTCGTGGAAAACTTTAATTTTTTTGATGACCCGTTCATAAGATATCGATTTTTTAAAAATTGGTAGTTTGTTGCTTTACTCAAAATTCTTTTACTCATAACTTCTTCAATAATGGTACAAATTGCAATTTTTTTTTTAATTTTTGTCTTTTTATGAACTTTAAAAAAAAATCCAAAAAAAATCTCAAAAGTGCTCTACACTCAAAAAAATACGTTAGTAGATTTACTAATTTTGTTTTGCTAATGCTAGTTAGCTAACTTTTAGCAAATTTTTAGTTGAGATTAGCATGTTAGCAAAAAGTTCTTGTAAACTTCACGTAGCACATTAGCAATTTTAAACAAACTTTGAACTAATTTCTTTTGCTAAGATTTGAACTTGAGTTGACAACATTTTTACAAGATTTTTTGCTAATATTAGCAAAAATAAATGGTAAATTTTTTTTTATTTTCAGAAAACTTAAAATGGCGCTATCTCGGAAACTAAGCCAGATAAAGCAAAACGGAGGCCATTTTTGGTTCTCGAGCTCTCCATAGTAACGCCGGTCCTCTTCACATGTGTGGACCCTAATGGGTCCACACATGTGGGTAAGCACTCCCAAAAATTTTAAAATGCTCATATCTCGGTAAATATTGCCGACATATCAAAAAGTACAAAATCATCAAAACCTCTCCGAGTAATATTTTTGAAGTTATCGAGTTTTGTAATTCTCTAAACCCCGGTGGTCCCCTAAAATCACGTATCTCAAAAACTAAGCAAGGTAGAGCGAAACGGACACAAATTTTGGATCAAAAACTATGACGATTTTTAAGGTCTAGACCTAGTTGGGCTAGACCCATCGGGGTCTGGACCTATCGGGTCCGAACCCAATGGGGTCCTCAAATGTGTATGAACTAAATAAAAAAAAAAAAAGTTAACTAATTTTTAGCAAAACGTTTTTGCTAACTTTACCAAAAAAATTTTGGGTTCAAAATCAGCAAATTTTCTTGTAGGTTTACAAGCTTTTTTTGCTAACTTTACAGTTTTTTTTTTGAGTGTAGTTTGCGATTTTTAAGTTTTAAAATTTTAAATCTCATTTTTAAAAATGTATGTACCCTTTGATTTTTTTTTAAATTTTTTATGCTAAACTTCTATCGTGGGATAACGACTATTACTATTTTTTAAATTTTTTGAAAAAATTTTATTGTAGTTTTCCAATCTTTGAATCATTTCTACTGCTCCAATGGTGCGTCATAGAGGGGTCATTTCCAAGACCGACCCCCATTTATTTACGTCTAAACATTTCTTTGGAACAAACTAATACCCTATCTCCTATTTCTAAGGAGGGTACCACACAAAATGACATTTTTTAAAATTTGCTCCATCCTCTCTAACTGCTCTTAGAGTGCCCTTAGAGCAATAAAATGTATGACCAAACCACAGTATTTTTTTAGTCTAAACATTTTCTCTAAACATTTTTTTTTAATTTTTTGTAAATTTTATTTATTTAATAAGCTTCTACCGGTCAAATGGTGCGTTCGAGAGGGATCATTGGCGAGACCGACCACCATTTATTTTTACCTTCCACAATTTTTTTTAATACATACCCAGCAAAAAATAAACGAAGTGGTTCAAAAAGAATTAGTGGTTTCACTACATACAAAGTAGCGATATGTGCCGAACTTCATATTCCGTAGGAAGTACTTTTAAAGTCACTTCCAAAAATGCTTCAAAATTACAATAAAAACATCTTTCATCAGTTCTTTACTTAATGATATTGAAGCACCTTTTTCATATATTCTTAGAAATTAAATCAAATCACTACAACATATGAACTTCTTTTTCAACTGAAACACTTAGAATGGGTGTGATACACGAAGTATGCAATTTTTTCTATGTCCAGATTCGAATAGATTTACGTTTTGCAAAAATGGTGACAAAATTTGTTAATGGCATTTCATTTGTATTTATTTAGAGCTTAAAAATCGAAAGGACGAAAATCGATTATTGATAAATTTTTCAAATTTCATACAAGCAATTTGACGTTTAACTACCATTCGATATCTTATATCAAACAAGTTGGTCCTAAATTAAATAAATACATTTAAGAACTAAAGCGGATGTTGCTGCATCACATTAGTAAAGATTGCTTAAGCTTTTTGAAGTTATGATTGTGGTCAGAACAAACCGGTGAATCAATTCGCTGTGAATTTTTATAGTTTTGTGATCTTTATAATTACTCCTTTTTTATACGTTCGATTATCAATGAAATTAATTTTTTTATCACGTAAGGTTTTTAAGATATTCGCGTTTGAATATTGAAATATTTGGGTCTCCTATGTAACGTATTCTTAAGTTGCTCAAACACAATAGTACTCGATTTAGTAAAAATAAGACATTTATTCCAAATATGGTATCCAAATTTTTCTATCGCGTACTGTTTTTGAAATATTGGCGTTTGAAAAACTCAAACTCTACTGTTACGCACTTATATTCTTAATAAATCACAATAAAATTTTCAAACGCAAATATCTCAAAAACAGAAAATGCTTGAAAAATTTTTATTGCAGTTTTGGAATCAGGGGGTCCATTTTATATGAAATCAAGTCCTATTTGGTGGAGGCCACGTAAGAATACGTGTGCTAAAATATTGCTTTTTTTAATTTTTAACAGCGAATATCTCTAAAACGGTACGGGCTAGAAAAATTTGGACGGTAGATTTGGAAGCAGGATACTAAAATCTATAGAAGGATTCCAAAATTTTTGAAAACAAAAAAAACACTTTTTCGACCTTACCTATTTTAATTTGCATAAAAATTGGCATATCAATTCTCGAGATCTGTGTCGAATTTCGGTTTTTGTTATTTAGTCAAAATTGTGAATGGTTCGCGTTTTATCGCTGTTCAAAGTTGGTATTTTGCAACAATTTAATGAAAAATACATGATGTTTAAATGATCGTATCTTTGGAACGCATCATCCGATTGTCACGAAATAAAGCGCAAAATAATGGTTATGTCCTGGTCTTAAAATAGAATTTTGAAAAAGGATAGGATGCTTTGCAAAAAGGATATTGAAATTAAAAAAATGTCCTTAATTTGCAAATATCTCAAAATGCGTATCTTTAATTTTCCTATATTTTTTTGCACATATAGCCCTAAATATACTTAACAACATATGCAAATCCCAAATTGGGATGGTAAGCGGTTTAATTGTAAACGCGGTTTCATGAAACGCCTTATTGATTTTTGTTAATAACTCTCGTTTACAAATGAAAAACAATTTCTGCGCACTAACCGCGAATAATTTTTTTATATGTATTTTTGATCGCTAAACTCAAAAATTTCATCAAAAGAACATTTCGCGAATAACTTTTTGTTTAATGAATTTTTTAGCGTTTTTTGGAGGTATTTTGACTATTTTTCTTATATCTTAAGTTCTGATTATCTGATTCTCTCGCAATAAAAACCAAATTAAAGACAATCAAATTTCCAACAAATCCTACATTCATCATTTTTTCATAAGTTCATAGCTTTACGCGCAAATAATTTTTTTAGCGTTATTTGGAGGTATTTTGACTATTTTTCTTATATCTTGAGTTCCGTTCATCTGATCTTTTCGCAATAAGAACCAAATTAAAGACAATCAAATTTCCAACAAATCCTTCATTCGTTATTTTTATATCAGTTCATAACTTTACGCGCAATAGGCAAACAAGGAAAAACTATTTTTTATTAACAAAGCTCATTTTTTAAAAATTTTAAAAACAGAAATTGTAAAAAAATATCATTTTTTTTTGTATTTTATCATGTATATTCATAAAATTTGTGATAACTTCGGAGTAAACCTATAGATTTTCATCAAATCAACTTTATTATATTTCTCAATGTTCAGGCTTTGCAGATAAATAAAAAGATGCAATTAATTGCAAAGATTTCTATTTCTTAAACTTTTTTTAAATGATTTGTTAATCAAAAAACTTATTTTAGTCATATGTTTGCCTATTGCGCGTAAAGTTATGAACTGATATAAAAATAATGGATGAAGAATTTGTTGGAAATTTGATTGTCTTTAATTTGGTTCTTATTGCGAAAAGATCAGATGAACGGAACTCAAGATATAAGAAAAATAGTCAAAATACCTCCAAATAAGGCTAAAAAAATTATTTGCGCGTAAAGCTATGAACTTATGAAAAAATGATGAATGTAGGATTTGTTGGAAATTTGATTATCTTTAGTTTGGTTTTTATTGCGAGAAGATCAGATAAACAGAACTTAAGATATAAGAAAAATAGTCAAAATACCTCCAAAAAACGCTAAAAAATTCATTAAACAAAAAGTTATTCGCGAAATGTTCTTTTGATGAAATTTTTGAGTTTAGCGATCAAAAATACATATAAAAAAATTATTCGCGGTTAGTGCGCAGAAATTGTTTTTCATTTGTAAACGAGAGTTATTAACAAAAATCAATAAGGCGTTTCATGAAACCGCGTTTACAATTAAACCGCTTACCATCCCAATTTGGGATTTGCATATGTTGTTAAGTATATTTAGGGCTATATGTGCAAAAAAATATAGGAAAATTAAAGATACGCATTTTGAGATATTTGCAAATTAAGGACATTTTTTTAATTTCAATATCCTTTTTGCAAAGCATCCTATCCTTTTTCAAAATTCTATTTTAAGACCAGGACATAACCATTATTTTGCGCTTTATTTCGTGACAATCGGATGATGCGTTCCAAAGATACGATCATTTAAACATTATGTATTTTTCATAAAATTGTTGCAAAATACCAACTTTGAACAGCGATAAAACGCGAACCATTCACAATTTCGACTAAATAACAAAAACCGAAATTCAATAAAAATCAGAAGAATGGATATATTAATTTTTGGATAAATTGAACCACCATCGGCAGATTGCCTATGCTATTTAAAATGGAACCAGTCTATAAGGACCGGTTAGAAATTTCACTTAGAGTTTTTTGCTGTCGAACAGTATAAATATTACAAAAATCAATCAATCTTACAAAATGAAGTGAAAAAATCACTTCTAATTTAGAAGTTCTAAATCACCAAATGAAAATGACATAATCACAACCAAAATGCCAAGAAAACGCTTCCAAAAGGTCAAGTTATATTAACATCCGGATCACTACTTCAGAAGTTGTGATAAAAATGTTAATATATATGGGGCATTCCAGGACAAATCACTCACTCACCCGACCCCTTTCGATTTATTTTATTTTTGGATATGTTTTAGTACTTATTAAATGCACCTTGGACACCAATTTTCAGCCTTTTATTCCAAGATGGTGTTGAGTAATCAATTGGCGATTTTTTCAAAAAAATTAAAAAATTAAAATTTTCAATTAATTTTGACCAGTTAAAAATATAGATATCTTAAAAAAAGTTGGACAACGTTTTGTTGGTATTTCAATGTAGTTTTAGAAAAAAATATTAAAAAAATTATTCGAAGTAATTATCACTTATTTTTTAACGTTTAAAAATTAAAATCTACTTTTTGAAAAAGTCCGAAACCTTCGATTTTTTTGTAAAAAACTATAAAAATTCTACTCTAAATTACGCAACTTTTAAGCCATAATTCGAGATGTGATCACAATTTGTTCTATTTTTTTTCAAATTTTGAAAATTGCACCTTTTATTTTTTGACTCTGATTTATTTTATATGGTGCTCCAAAAAAATTAAATTCGTAGATACAGACCCTAACTTACCCTAGATATATTCATTTCGAGGTAAAAATACGCCTCACAAAAATTAAGAACGATCGGACATGGATTAGGTGTTCCGCTTGGGCCTTGAAGTTTAGATAACGGATTACAAGGAAAAATATGATTTTTTTTCTGTTTTCTAATTTTTTTTTGGTATTTTAAGTTAAGATTAAATTCAAGTGGTTACAGAATTATAATACGGAGTAAAATGCCTTTTTAATAAGGTACCAAAAACTGAAATCGGTTGAAAATCAGCCAAGTTATTACAACTTCCCCAGGCAGACCACCTGATTAAGCAATACAATCCGATTTTTTAAATTCTTTGAAATTTTCTACTGTGATAACATTTTTTTATTCTTCATTGGTTTGGAAAAAACCAAAAAAATATTACACTGAAACATGAATAATGAAAAAAATGTTATTACAGTAGAAAATTTCAATAAATTCAAAATAAGCTACTCGTATTCTTTAATCAAGTGGTATGACACACGCTAGATGCCTGGGGAAGTTGTAATAACTTGGATGATTTTCAACCGATTTTAGTTTTTAGTACCTTATTAGAAAGGCATTTTACTCCACATCATAATTCTGTAATCACTTGAATTAAAACATAACTTGAAATTCCAAAAAAATGCGAAAACAGAAAAAATTCATATTTTTCCTTGTAATCCGTTTTTTAAACTTCAAGGGCCATGCTAAATGCCTTACCTATTTCCGATCGTCCTAAATTTTTGTGAGATGTATTTTTACCTCAAAATGAATATATCTAGGGTAAGCTAGGGTCAATATCTACCAATTTATTTTTTTTTGGAGCACCATATAAAATAGATCAGAGCCAAAAAATAAAAGGTGCAATTTTAAGAATTTGAAAAAAAAAAAATAGAAAGAATTGTGATCACATCTCGAATTATGGCTTAAATGTTGCGTAATTTAGAGTAGAATTTTTATAGTTTTTTACAAAAAAATCGAAGGTTTCGGACTTTTTCAAAAAGTCGATTTTAATTTTTAAACGTCAAAAAATAAGTGATAATTACTTCGGATAATTTTTTCATATTTTTTTTCTAAAACTACATTTAAATACATACAAAACGTTGTCCAACTTTTTTTAAAATATCTATATTTTTTAATGGTCAAAATTAATTAAAAATACAAATTTTTTAATTTTTTTGAGAAAATCGCCATTTTGAAAAATTGATTACTCAATACCATCTTGAAATAAAAGGCTGAAAATTGGTGTCCAAGTTGCATTTAATAAGTACTAAAACATATTCAAAAATAAAATAAATCGAAAGGGGTCGGGTCTAAAAGTGAGTGATTTGGCTTGGAATATATGTTATACTTAAGTGTCAATCTTTAGCCACTGAAAAGTGGCGAAAAAAAGAACATACTTTGTGTGTCACGCCCATATTAAATTCATCAATGTTTCAGTTGAAGAAGAAGTACATCTGGTTCATAAGTTGTGGTGAATTTTGTAGTGAATGAAAAAGTAAGCTCTTTTTTTGCTGGGTACTTACGCCCTATCTCATCTCCCTAAGTAGGCTCCCATACAAATTACGGTTGGAGCAAATGTTATAAAAATTTAATTTTCAATGGAAACCCACTTAGGTAGTGGAGATAGTTCGTAGGTATGTTTTATGGAGGGTAAAAATAAATGGGTTCGGTCTCACAATTGACCCCTCTCGGCGCATCATTGGACGCACAATTACGAATTTTTTAGGGATTTTTTTTTTAATGTATGCAAAAACACAAAAATTTTGAAGAAAAAAAAAAAAAAAAAAATTTGGAATTTGGACCATTTTTTTTAAAATGTTTTTAAAAATTCAATATTTTTTGAATGGGTCATCAAAAAAATCTGAAAACTTACCACGAAGGAGTTTTCGAAGGGTACTAAAACTGTAAACAAATTTGGAAAATCTAAAAAAAATATTCAACGTGTCGGATTTTACTTGGAATGTCCCATATATATATTGGTTCCCGTAGTTCCTATAAAGAGCAGAGGGCCTCGAAATATTTTTTTTATAAATTTTTTTCATAAATTTTCCCACAATCAGCTCTAACGTGACAATCGTTTGGCAGGTATTACGACATGAAAGTAATAAATTTTAATTTGACGGGACTCCCTAATGTCCATGAATGTGTGTCATTTGATATTTTCTTTAAAGCTTTTTCAATTTCAGTTCATTTTGGTCCATGTCTTTTATTTATTTTTTCATATGGGTACAAACGTAGTATTTATCACATTTTCTTGACAAAAAACAAAAAAAAAATGGAAAAACGTGTGAACATTTTGTAAAGTATTTACTAAGACAACATAATTGTACTGACAACACAACACAACACATACATTTACAAAACACACACATATTCATTGAATATCATATTTCCTTATGGGTGAATACATGCCAAATTTATTTACAACAAAAATGGAAAATTTAACAAAATCAGAAAAATTATAAAATGTTAAAGAAATTTTTGGAAAAGCAAAAAAAAAAAAAACGGAAAATTAACAAAAAAAAAAAAAATAAAAAAAAGTCTGGCATATTCAAGAATACATAAGAAAAATTTTGAAAACTTTAGTCTTTTAAAAAATCAGCTGAAAAATAAAGCATGCGAAATCACAGGAAAACAAAAATTAAAAGTCGGAAAAATTTAAAAAATTAGAAAATTAAATTCGCTAAAATTAGATAAAATCAGGAAAATTTTAAAAATTTATGGAAAATTCGGAAATTTTCTTAAAAATCCAAAAGAATTCTTTAATATTAATTTTTGCAAAATCAAAATTTTTAATCAAAATTATTTTTTCGAAAAATAGAAAAGATTTAAAAATTTTAGTAAAATTCTGCAAATTGTTGAAAAAGTTTTAATTTTTTTTTTTAAGAAATTTTGAAAAGTTCTATAAAAATAATAAAAATAATCAAAAATACAAAAATATTTTATTTTTTTTTTGAAATCAAAATACAAAAAATTTATAATACGTATTAAAGTCGAACCTGAATTAAAATAATACCATTATGAAGCGTAGTTAGAGTGTTAATGTGTTCCACAAAAGTATTTGCCATACCATTTTCTACAAAGTTGCTTAAAATACCCTACACCTCAGATGTTAAGTAAACATAGTTGTATATACCTATATGCTCCAAGAACAGGCCAAAGCTGGGAAACTTTAATAAAATTTTGATGTGATATTTCAAAACGCCGGCACATGCATATTTTTTTTTTGGTCTTCTATACCAAAGTCAATATCTCAGAATTTAGGAAATTTTTTATATAGAAAAAGTCACCGATTCTGAAACATTTGTTTTATAGAAAAAGTCTTAGATAGTGTGATTTTTTTTTTCTATAGAAAAAGATGTAGATTCTGAGACATTTTTTATATAGAAAAAGTCTCAGATTCTGAGACATTTTTCCTATAGAAACAGTCTCAGAGTCTGAAAAATTTTTTCTATAGAAATGGTCTCTTATAGAAATGGTCTGAAAAAAAGGTTTTCTATAGAAATGGTCTCTGATTCTAGGACATTTTTCCTATAGAAAAAGTCTTCGATATGCCACTTCGCCCAATTTCATCTTCGATAGAAGTACCCTGCTATAATCTATCAAAATATATTGGACACATTTTAAAAAATATTATATTAGAAAAATATAATATAAAAAATTCGTTAGAACTTAAGGAAAAATTAAACAATATAACTTTAGACGAAGACGAAATTCTCATCTCTTTAGACGTCGTATCTCTTTTTACAAATATACCAATCCACTTGGCAATAAATATTATAATGGCACAATGGAATATTTTAAAAAATCACACCACAATACCTAGGACCCAATTTTTAAAAATATTACAATTCTGTCTCAACGACAACAATTATTTTATATATGGCGACACTTACTACAATCAGACTTACGGAATGCCCATGGGTAATCCATTATCACCAACAATAGCTGATATCGTTCTAGATACACTATTAGAACAAGTTACCGCAGATCTTAAAAAGGACGACGTCAACATAAAACTCATTTCAAAATATGTCGACGATTTGTTTGCTATTATAAAAAGAAAGGACGAAGAACACATTCTAAAAACATTCAATAACTACCACAGTAAGCTTAAATTTACAATAGAAAAAGAGGAAAATTATTCTATACCATATCTTGATATGAAAATAATTCGAGAAAATAAAACAATTATTACCGATTGGTACTCGAAAACAATTGCATCAGGACGTCTTATTAATTATCATTCCACACAACCAACAAGTCAAAAAACAAATACTGCAATAAATTTAATAACAACGGCGTTAAAATTAAGTGATACAAAATTTAAGTCCAAAAATATTAAAAAATTAAAAGACATACTAACTAATAACAGTTACCCAACATATTTAATTAATAATTTAATAAATAAGGCGCAAACAGAAAAAGTAAACGGGGAAAACATAAACACTACATCTGGCAACACCAAGTATTACAGCCTCTCATACATTCCAAAGCTCACAGAAAACAAACAAATTCAAGAAATCATAAATGACAAAGAAATAAAATTGGCGTATAGAGCAAACAAAACAATTAATACACTATTTACAAAAACAAAGACACAAATAGAGAAAAAGGACCAAAGTAATCTTGTATATGAAATTACATGTTTAGGCAAAACTAATGAACAGTGCGGCAAAGTGTACGTGGGTACAACAAAGAGAAGCCTTGGTACACGAATATCAGAACACGAAACTGATATTAGAAAAAACAAAACAGCAACAGCTCTTTCCACACATTGTGTTGAAGAAGAACATGTACCCGATCTAACAAACATCAAAATATTAGACAAGGAAAAGAGAACAAATAAACGATACACTCTAGAAAGTTTACGAATACAGGAAAAAGCTCATAATGCATTAAATACGAAAGAGGACAAGAATAACACGAATGCAATATATACAATTGCAATATTTTAGTTAAATAATTTTTCTGCTGTGATATAGTTTAATAGAATTTATACTGTGATACTAATTTTTTAATAATTATATTTTTTACATTTGTTTTGTTAAATAAATTTTATGTTTTATGTTGTGTGTATATGAAACTAAATGTGTTAAACACTTTAAATGTAAATAATTGACGAAAAGATTATATGTGAGTTATATTTTGCCTACGAAACTATGTTGTAGTGTTTTTATTAAAATATTGTTTTTTCTATTGTTTTTTCTATTGTATATTTAATGTATGGTTACCAGATCAAATAATAAAAATATCCCCCTGAAGATGTTGGGAATCTCCAACGAAACGTCGGAAGAAAAAATTATGAAATAATCTTTTTATTTACATATAGTACATGACCTTAATAAGCCCGCTTAGAATTTTCTAAAAACTTACCAATAAAATTAGGAAAAGGTCGATAATAATTAAAATAAATTTGGGAAATTTTTTTGAATAAAATCTATAAGATTAGAGATATTTTTTTTACAGAAAAATTCCGCGATTCTGAAACATTTTTCAAATAGAAAAAGTCTCAGATTCTGAGACATTTTTTATATAGAAAAAGTCTCTGATTCTGAGACGTTTTTTGTGTAGAAAAAATCTCAGATTCTGAGACATTTTTCTTATAGAAAAAGTCTCAGATTCTGAGACATGTGTTTATAGAAAAACTCTTAGATTCTGAGACATTTTTCTTATAGAAAAATCTCAGATTCAAAACAATTTTGCTTTTATAAAAAGTCTCAGATTCTGATATTTTTTTATTGACAAAGTCTCAGATTCTAAGACATTTTTGTTATTGAAAAATTTTCAGATTCTGAGAAATTTTCCTTATTGAAAAAGTCTCAGATTCTGAGACATTTTTCCTTTAGAAAAAGTTTAAGGTTCTAAGACATTTTTTCTATAGAAAAAGTGTCAGATTCTGAAATATTTTCCTAGAGAAATAGTCTCAGATTCTAGCACACTTTTCTTATAGAAAAAGTCTCAGATTCTGAGACATTTTGCATATAGAAAAAGTCTCAAGTTCTGAAACATTTTTCCTACAGAAAAAGTCTCAAGATTTTGAAACATTTTCATATGGAAAAACTCTTAGGTTCTCAGACATTTTTCCTATAGAAAAAGTATGAGATTCTGAGAAATTTTTCTTAAAGAAAAAGTCTCAGATTGTGAGACATTTTTCAAATAGAAAAAGTCTCATATTCTGAGACATTTTTATACCCTCCACTTTAATGATAGAGGGTATATATAAGTTTGTCATTCCGTTTGTAACACCTCGAAATATTGGTCTAGGACCCCATAAAGTATATATATTCATGATCCTCGATCGATTTTAAGACGATCTAGCGATGTCCGTCCGTCCGTCCGTCCGTCCGTCCATCTGTCTGTCTGTCTGTCTGTTGAAAACACGCTAACTTTTAAAAGACTTAACGGAGGCTCCTGAAGTTTGGCATGTATGTTGGACATTTACCTGGTCAGGTTGGTATTGCAATCCAGCGAAATCGGTCCAGTGGTTCAAAAGTTATGAGCAAAAGACTGAATTTCGGCAAGGGTTTTTTGTGAATTTTTGAGATAAAAAGCACTATAACTTTCGAAAACCAATTCTGAGGATGCTGAAGCTTGGCATATATATTTTGCGGTTCTCCAGCCTCGTTCGTATTGAATTTCAGCCAAATCGGTCCAGTGGTTCAAAAGTTATTAGCAAAACCGTGAATTTCAGATTAGCTTCACCTAAAATTCACGTGTTGAAAACCCGTTAAACCTGTTTTAAAAACATTGGTAAGTCACAAAAATATTTTACAACGTATTTTTGTCACTCAAAAATATTTTTATACCAAAACAAAAAGAAAATACACTCGAAAAAAATTTTACACTCAAAAAAATTTTTACACTCAAAAAAAAAAATTAGTAATTTTTTTTTTTTTTTTCAAAAATTACTAAAAAAAAAATTTTTTAAACAAAATAAAATATTTCTTATCAAAACTGTTATTTTTTTCACGTTAGAAAATTTATTATCACTTAAAATGGGCATTGTGGAGGGTATTCATAGATTCGGCCAAGTCGAATTTAACTTTTCTACTTGTTTTTATAGAAAAAGTTTCTGATTCTGAGATATTTTTGTATAGAAAAAGTCTCAAATTCTGAGACATTTTTTGTACAGAAAAAGTCTCAGATTCTGAGACATTTTTCTTATAGAATAAGTCTCAGATTCTGAAACATTTTTCTTATAAAAAAATTATCAGATTCTGAGACATTTTTCTTATAGAAAAAGTCTCAGATGCTGAGACATTTTTAATAGAAAAAGTCTCTGATTCTGAGACATTTTTTTTAAAGAAAAAGTCTCAGATTCTGAGACACTTTTCCTATAGAAAAAATCTCCGATTCTAAGAAAAAGTCTTTGATTCTGAAACATTTTTTGTATAGAAAAAGTCTCAGATTCTGATACATTTTTCCTATAGAAAAAGTCTCAGACTCTGAGACATTTTTCCTATAGAAAAAGTGTCAGATGATGAGAGATTTTTTCCATAGAAATGGTCGCAGATTTTGAGACATTTTTCCTAGAGTAATGGTCTGAGAAAAGTTTTTTCTATAGAAATGGTCTCTTATAGAAATGGTCTGAAAAACAGGTTTTCTATAGAAATGGTCTCAGATTCTAAGATATTTTTCCTATAGAAAAAGTCTTCGATTTTGGGAAATTTTTTCTAAAGAAAATCTATCAGAAAAATTCCGAGATTCTGAAACATTTTTCAAAGAGAAAAAGTCTCATATAGAAAAAGTTTCAAGTTCTGGAACATTTTTCCTACAGAAAAAGTCTCAAGATTTTGAAACAATTTCATATGGAAAAACTTTCAGGTTGTCAGATATTTTTCCTAAAGAAGAAGTATGAAATTCTGAGAAATTTTTTGTATAGAAAAAGTCTCTGATTCTGAGACATTTTTTGTATAGAAAAAGTCTCAGATTCTGAGACATTTTTTGTATAGAAAAAGTCTCAGATTCTGAGACATTTTTTGTATAGAAAAAGTCTCAGATTCTGAGACATTTTTTGTATAGAAAAAGTCTCAGATTCTGAGACATTTTTTTTATAGAAAAAGTCTCAGATTCTGAGACATTTTTTGTATAGAAAAAGTCTCAGATTTTGAGACATTTTTTTATAGAAAAAGTTTCAGATTCTGAGACATTTATTTTTAGAAAAAGTCTCAGATTCTGAGACATTTTTCTTATAGAAAAAGTCTCAGATTCTGAGACATTTTTCTTATAGAAAAAGTCTCAGATTCTGAGACATTTTTTTTATAGAAAAAGTCTCAGATTCTGAGACATTTTTCTTATAGAAAAAGTCTCAGATTCTGAGACATTTTTCTTATAGAAAAAGTCTCAGATTCTGAGACATTTTTCTTATAGAAAAAGTCTCAGATTCTGAGACATTTTTCTTATAGCAAAAGTCTCAGATTCTGAGACATTTTTCTTATAGAAAAAGTCTCAGATTCTGAGACATTTTTCTTATAGAAAAAGTCTCAGATTCTGAGACATTTTTCTTATAGAAAAAGTCTCAGATTCTGAGACATTTTTCTTATAGAAAAAGTCTCAGATTCTGAGACATTTTTCTTATAGAAAAAGTCTCAGATTCTGAGACATTTTTCTTATAGAAAAAGTCTCAGATTCTGAGACATTTTTCTTATAGAAAAAGTCTCAGATTCTGAGACATTTTTCTTATAGAAAAAAGTCTCAGATTCTGAGACATTTTTCTTATAGAAAAAATCTCAGATTCTGAGACATTTTCTTATAGAAAAAGTCTCAGATTCTGAGACATTTTTCTTATAGAAAAAGTCTCAGATTCTGAGACATTTTTCTTATAGAAAAAGTCTCAGATTCAGAGAAATTTTTCTTATAGAAATAGTCTCAGATTCAGAGACATTTTTCTTATAGAAAAAGTCTCCGATTCTGAGACATTTTTCTTATAGAAAAAGTCTCAGATTCTGAGACATTTTTCTTATAGAAAAAGTCTCAGATTCTGAGACATTTTTCTTATAGAAAAAGTCTCAGATACTGAGACATTTTTCTTATAGAAAAGTCTCAGATTCTGAGACATTTTTCTTATAGAAAAAGTCTCAGATTCTGAGACATTTTTCTTATAGAAAAAGTCTCAGATTCTGAGACATTTTTCTTATAGAAAAAGTCTCAGATTCTGTGACATTTTTCTTATAGAAAAAGTCTCAGATTCTGAGACATTTTTCTTATAGAAAAAGTCTCAGATTCTGAGACATTTTTCTTATAGAAAAAGTCTCAGATTCTGAGACATTTTTCTTATAGAAAAAGTCTCAGATTCTGAGACATTTTTCTTATAGAAAAAGTCTCAGATTCTGAGACATTTTTCTTATAGAAAAAGTCTCAGATTCTGAGACATTTTTCTTATAGAAAAAGTCTCAGATTCTGAGACATTTTTCTTATAGAAAAAGTCTCAGATTCTGAGACATTTTTCTTATAGAAAAAGTCTCAGATTCTGAGACATTTTTCTTATAGAAAAAGTCTCAGATTCTGAGACATTTTTCTTATTGAAAAAGTCTCAGATTCTGAGACATTTTTCTTATAGAAAAAGTCTCAGATTCTGATACATTTTTCTTATAGAAAAAGTCTCAGATTCTGAGACATTTTTCTTATAGAAAAAGTCTCAGATTCTGAGACATTTTTCTTATAGAAAAAGTCTCAGATTCTGAGACATTTTTCTTATAGAAAAAGTCTCAGATTCTGAGACATTTTTCTTATAGAAAAAGTCTCAGATTCTGAGACATTTTTCTTATAGAAAAAGTCTCAGATTCTGAGACATTTTTCTTATAGAAAAAGTCTCAGATTCTGAGACATTTTTCTTATAGAAAAAGTCTCAGATTCTGAAACATTTTTCTTATAGAAAAAGTCTCAGATTCTGAGACATTTTTCTTATAGAAAAAGTCTCAGATTCTGAGACATTTTTCTTATAGAAAAAGTCTCAGATTCTGAGACATTTTTCTTATAGAAAAAGTCTCAGATTCTGAGACATTTTTCTTATAGAAAAAGTCTCAGATTCTGAGACATTTTGCTTATAGAAAAAGTCTCAGATTCTGAGACATTTTTCTTATAGAAAAAGTCTCAGATTCTGAGACATTTTTCTTATAGAAAAAGTCTCAGATTCAGAGACATTTTTCTTATAGAAAAAGTTTGAGACATTTTTCTTATAGAAAAAGTCTCAGATTCTGAGACATTTTTCTTATAGAAAAAGTTTGAGACATTTTTCTTATAGAAAAAGTCTCAGATTCTGAGACATTTTTCTTATAGAAAAAGTCTCAGATTCTGAGACATTTTTCTTATAGAAAAAGTCTCAGATTCTGAGACATTTTTCTTATAGAAAAAGTCTCAGATTCTGAGACATTTTTCTTATAGAAAAAGTCTCAGATTCTGAGACATTTTTCTTATAGAAAAAGTCTCAGATTCTGAGACATTTTTCTTATTGAAAAAGTCTCAGATTCTGAGACATTTTTCTTATAGAAAAAGTCTCAGATTCTGAGACATTTTTCTTATAGAAAAAGTCTCAGATTCTGAGACATTTTTCTTATAGAAAAAGTCTCAGATTCTGATACATTTTTCTTATAGAAAAAGTCTCAGATTCTGAGACATTTTTCTTATAGAAAAAGTCTCAGATTCTGAGACATTTTTCTTATAGAAAAAGTCTCAGATTCTGAGACATTTTTCTTATAGAAAAAGTCTCAGATTCTGAGACATTTTTCTTATAGAAAAAGTCTCAGATTCTGAGACATTTTTCTTATAGAAAAAGTCTCAGATTCTGAGACATTTTTCTTATAGAAAAAGTCTCAGATTCTGAGACATTTTTCTTATAGAAAAAGTCTCAGATTCTGAGACATTTTTCTTATAGAAAAAGTCTCAGATTCTGAGACATTTTTCTTATAGAAAAAGTCTCAGATTCTGAGACATTTTTCTTATAGAAAAAGTCTCAGATTCTGAGACATTTTTCTTATAGAAAAAGTCTCAGATTGTGAGATATTTTTCTTATAGAAAAAGTCTCAGATTCTGAGACATTTTTCTTATAGAAAAAGTCTCAGATTCTGAGATATTTTTCTTATAGAAAAAGTCTCAGATTCTGAGACATTTTTCTTATAGAAAAAGTCTCAGATTCTGAGAAATTTTTCTTATAAAAAAAGTCTGAGATTCTGAGACATTTTTCTTATAAAAAAAAGTCTCAGATTCTGAGACATTTTTCTTATAAAAAAAGTATCAGATTCTGAGACATTTTTCTTATAGAAAAAGTCTCAGATTCTGAGATATTTTTCTTATAAAAAAAGTATCAGATTCTGAGACATTTTTCTTATAGAAATAGTAAAATAGAAAAAGTCTCAGATTCTGAGACATTTTTCTTATAAAAAAAGTCTGAGATTCTGAGACATTTTTCTTATAAAAAAAGTCTCAGATTCTGAGACATTTTTCTTATAAAAAAAGTATCAGATTCTGAGACATTTTTCTTATAGAAAAGGTCTCAGATTCTGAGAAATTTTTCTTATGGAAAATGTCTCAGATTCTGAGATATTTTTCTTATAGAAAAAGTCTCAAATTCTGAGATATTTTTCTTATAGAAAAAGTTTCAGATTCTGAGATATTTTTCTTATAGAAAAAGTCTCAAATTCTGAGATATTTTTCTTATAGAAAAAGTTTCAGATTCTGAGAGATCCTTCCTCTAGAAAAAGTCTCAGATTCTGAAACATTTTTCTTACAGAACGAGTCTCAAGATTTTGCAATATTTTCATAAAGAAGAACTCTCAGGTTCTCTGACATTTTTCCTATAGAAAAACGCAAAGATTCTGATAATTTTTTTATAGAATATGTCTCAGATTCTGAGAAATTTTTCTTTTAAAAAAGTGTCAGATTCTGAGACATTTTTCCGATAGAAAATTAATTTTTCCTGTAGAAAAAGTCTCAGATTCTGAGATATTATTTTAAAGAAAAATTTTCAGATTCTGAGACATTTAACCTAAGGAAAATGTATCAGATTCTGAAACATTTTTTTTTTACAGAAAAAATCTTTAATGAAACATTTTCCTACAGAAAAAGTGTTAGATTCTGAGACATTTTTCGTATGAGAAGGTATCAGATTTTGAGACATTTTTGGAAACGAAAAAGTTTCAATATTTTGCAACAGTTCCCTATAGAAAATGTTTTAAATTCTAAGATATTTTTCTTCAAGATATTTTTTTTCTATACATATAGTCACCGACTTTTTAGGATCCAAGATAAATTTTCTGTACTTTTAAAGTGTATACCCCATATAGTCCATCTAAAAGTAGTATTTATTTTACTCTACATGTGATCCTGAACATGACACTAGTGTTTTTCAAATACATGCATTTTTTTGCGTATATCTTCCACCTTCTTGTTAAACCAAAAATTTGAAACTAAATTTGTTCTTCCTCAAATTTCGTTTTTCCATGTATTTGTCATCGCAATCATTGTCTTTCCGGTAAAAAAAAAAAAAACTTGTGATTTTCTGGTTTTTTTTTGTTTTGTTTAAAAGCATAAGAAAAAATGGAATTTAAAATTTCCAGTTGTTAAAAAAAATATTCACGCATGTGAACAATTTCAAAAATTAAAATACATTTCCGTGTATTTGGTAAATGCAATTTCTATGTATTTCGGTTTTTTTTTTTTTTTAGGTTGGTTCGCATCTTAATATGTATGAAACATGTAAATATGAAATGGATTTTCATTTAAAAGGAATTAAAACATGTACAAATGTATTGGTGATGGTGTGTTACCTGAATGGTTTCTCTAAAATTTGGTTTCAATTTTATAGAAGTATGTAAATTGACAACTCCAACACATAAATGGAAAAAACCTTGACAAGTTATTGGAACACGATTGATATATACATATAAATTTCGATTCAAGTTTACAGTACTTATTGTTAAAATAAAACAATTTCCATTAACAAGACAAACCGACATTTAAAATCGTACTGATGATAACACTGACTGGAGTGTTTAAAACCGGTATGGCTTATTTTTAGCTTAGAAATTGAGTACGATTCGAAAATATTTTTCTTTTAGGAAAATGTGCGATTCTGCAACATTTTGAGAATAAGAAAATTAAAAAGAAATTTCTCTTATTTTATATTTCATTTTAAAATTTTCAACCGTTTCTATGTGCTTTGTAACATTTATGTGCAAATCCATTATATAGACGAATAAGTAATATTGTGTTTGTATAAATATAATGTTAATCATACGCATGTATGATTTTGAAACTAAAAAAAAAAAAAATATACGTAGACGTATGAGTGATATTGTATTTAAACCAATTTAATATCTCTAATACGCACAGTATTACACTGACATACATTCAAGGGATGACAATTAGCAAATTTAGAAAATCTGAGATCTACAAATTTCTTTTTATAATACAAAAAAAATGTCTCAAAATTTTAAAATTTATGTATGCAGAAACTAATTTTTTATAATGATCACCAGTTTGAGCTATTTTCTTCTCACCACCTTTAGCTTAAAAGTAAAATTCAATCAATGTTTAAAAAAAACGATGCTTTTTAAAAAAAAAAATTCAAACAAATTACACCACCAGTGTTTTCCGGAAAATGGGTCCCAAGTCCGAACATGAACCGATTGGATTTGTCTTTTGTTAAATATTTTTTTAGTGTAGAAAACACACACACCCGGTGAAAAATGTTCGTATATGGAAACATATACGAGGATATATGGCTACTAGGGCGTTTCATCAAAAACTTTTTTTTGGATTTTTGCAACTCTTGAAGCGGAATATGAATTCTTATGGCCTAAAAGATTTTTGAGATTTTATTCAGATTTTTGGAATGTCGGGATCAACTCGCTCAAATCGATTTTATCAAAAAAATGAGGTTATGAAACATAATTTTTTTTATTTTTTGTTCTCTGGTGCCTTTTTTTAACAAAACCGGATATAATACTTCTTAATGTTGCTAGCCTCCTAAAAAAAATACTCGCGGTCAAAATAATAACTTCAAGGGTCACTAAGATGACCTTTAAAGTAAAAATTCAGAATTTCCCGTGTTCCAACCTTAATAATTTGAGAAATATGCAATATATGAACGTAATGATGAATCCGTTAGATAGGTCTTTTTAATACCTTTAATTTAAAACCAAAATGACATTTGTCACTTTAGTAGAAATATTAAAAAACTAAGATAAACTCATTTTTTCCCCCATTTTACAGAAAATCGAAGGGAATCCATTAGTAGTTTTTTTGTAAAATTGAAATAATAAACTTAAAAGAAGTTTTTTTGATTGCAATTAGTGTTTCCAAACCGGAAACCCGGGTTTTTGTCAAACCGGTTTTTTTTCCAAAAAACCGGTTTTTTGGTTAACCGGCTTGGAAACACTAACTACAATCTATAAAAAGCCTTTAAAAGTTATTATTTTAACTTTACAAAAAAAAACTACCTAATGCACCAGTTCAATTTTCGATAAAATGGGGGAGAAAATGAGTTTTTCCCAGTTTTTTATTTTTTTTAACATTTCTACAAAAGTGACAATAGTCAGATTGGTTTTAAATGAAAGGTGTTTTAAAGACCTATCTAACGGATTCAACATGACGTTCATACATAGCTTATTTCTCGAATTATTGAGGTTAAAACACGGGAAATTCTGAATTTTTACTTTTAAAGTCATCTTAGTGACCCTTGAACTTATAATTTTGACCGCGAATATTTTTTTTTAGGAGGCTAGCAACATTAAGAAGTATTATATCCGGTTTTGTTAAAAAAAGGCACCAGAGAACAAAAAATAAAAAAAATTATGTTTCATAACCTCATTTTTTTGATAAAATCGATTTGAGCGAGTTGATCCCGACATTCCAAAAATCTGAAAAAAATCTCAAAAATCTTTTAGGCCATAAGAATTCATATTCCGCTTCAAGAGTTGCAAAAATCCAAAAAAAAGTTTTTGATGAAACGCCCTAATGGCTACATATATGAAGATATATGATCATATATGAACCATATACGGACACATATGTACATTAGGGTGGGTCGATGAAATGCATATTTGCGAATCTCGTTAACTAATAGCAAAAACTCGACGCGCATTTTCGAGCTGATAACGGGAAAAATCATGAAAAAATTTTAGGAGGGTACTTTTAGGCCTCTACAAGCGGTTTTAGTTCGCGGTTTTTGGAAAAAAAATATTTTTTTTAATTTTTTAAAAATATTTTAAAAATTAAGTAAAATAATGCTTATTACAAAACAAGTTCCAAAAAAAAAAAATATCTCACCAATTTAGCCTGTGGATGCATTTTTATACCCAGGAAAGTTCGATTTATATATACTTATAAAAAAAAATATTTTTTATTTCATAATAGCACTCAAATGGTGCACCATAATAGCACTCAATTGGTGCACCATTTGAGTACCCCCTCATTTTTTTCCTTTTGACTAAAAAATAACTCAGGAAAAATTTTACGCCCCTACGACCACGCCTTCCCTACGCGACGGGGCCTTAAAGAACGGGGCCTTAAAAATCATTTTTCCATACAAACCAAAAAATTTTTTTTTGATTTTTAATTTTTTTGTTATTAATTATAATATTACTTGGTTAGCTTATTCACGACAAAAAATTTGATTTTGGTGGGATGAGGCTTTCAGTTCTAAAAAATTTTTCGAAATTTTGAGCTTTTGGGGTCCTACAGTAAAAATTTAAAAAATTTTTTTTTTTTTTAGTTTTGACAAGCAACCGTTTTAGTTGTATTGTTGCTTTTAATGATATATATTCATAAAAAAATATTATTCATATCTGTGACATCTTGATCGTGTATCGAAAAACATCAAAAATGCATTTTTTAACCTTTTTTAGATCACGATAAAGATGTCACAGATAGGAATAATATTTTTTTATGAAAATATATCATTAAAAGCAACAATTCAACTAAAACGGTTGCTTGTCAAAACTAAAAAAAAATATTTTTTAAAAAATTTTTACTGTAGGACCCCAAAAGCTCAAAATTTTTTAGAACTGAAAGCCTCATCCCACCAAAATCAAATTTTTTGTCGTGAATAAGCTAACCAAGTAATATTATAATTTATAACAAAAAAATTTAAAATTAAAAAAAAATTTTTTGCTTTGTATGGAAAAATGATTTTTAAGGCCCCGCTCTTTACGGCCCCGTCGCGTAGGGAAGGCGTGGTCGTAGGGGCGTAAAATTTTTCCTGAGTTATTTTTTAGTCAAAAGGAAAAAAATGAGGGGGTACCGTCTCAACATTTCCAACATTTCCAAAATAAGTGACACTCTAATGTTCATATATGTTCATATATGTACATATACGAACATTTTTCACCGGGCAGATAAAATTTTAGTGGAATTCGTTTATTTTTTCTTGCCAGTAGACCTATGTAACTGAATATCGGTCGAAATTTATATATGGGGGACTAAGTCAAAAAATGGTCCACCCGAGTAAAAATAATCATATGTAACAATATATAACTTGATGCAAACATAATAAATCATATATGATTATACATCGCGTGAGATATTTTCTAAATTTTTTAAATGCAGTCATATGTGTTTACATATAATTTAATCATGATTCGGATTAAAAGGTGTACGGTTGATACAATTATATAAAATTATATGAGGGTCAATACAAAATTTGTTTTTCTGTATAATTTAACATAACATTATATATAGCTTATTCTGTTCCATATAAAACTATATATGTTTCCAATTAACAAAAAATTTTCTAAGTTTTTTTGGCAAAGTATAAGAAACTTTTTAAAATGTTCCTAAACATTTCCTTGTTAGGGTTATGTATATCACCTACACTCAAAAAAAAAAAAAAAAACTGTAAAGTTAGCAAAAAAAGCTTGTAAACCTACAAGAAAATTTGCTGATTTTGAACCCACAATTTTTTTGGTAAAGTTAGCAAAACCGTTTTGCTAAAAATTAGTTAACTGAAATAATTTTTATTTCAACTTAGTTCATACACATTTGAGGACCCCATTGGGTTCGGACCCAATAGGTCCAGACCCCGATGGGCCTAGACCTAGTTGGGTTCCTTAAAAATCGTCATAGTTTTTGATCCAAAATTTGTGTCCGTTTCGCTCTACCTTGCTTAGTTTTTGAGATACGTGATTTTAGCGGACCACCTGGGTTTTGAGAATTACAAAACTCGATAACTTCAAAAATATTACTCGGAGAGCTGTTGGTTATTTTGCGGTCTTGTTCTACGTGTTGAGAGCTACAAAAATTCTTTTGGACTTTTTGCTGTGTCGGCAATATTTACCGAGATTTGAGCATTTTAAAATTTTCGAGAATGCTAACTTTTTTGGATCCAAAGTTAGGTTCCATTAGGGTCCACACATGTGAAGAGGACCCGCGAAAGTATGGAGATTCTAAGAACCAAAAATGCCCTCCATTTTGCTCTATCTGGCTTAGTTTTCAAGATAGTGCCATTTTAAGTTTTCGGAAAATAAAAAAAAAATTTACCATTTATTTTTGCTAATGTTAGCAAAAAATCTTGTAAAAATGTTGTCAACTCAATTTCAAATTTAGCAAAAGAAATTAGTTCAAAGTTTGTTTAAAATTGCAAATGTGCTAAATGAAGTTTACAAGAATTTTTGCTAACATGCTAATCTCAACTAAAAATTTGCTAAAAGTTAGCTAACTAGCATTAGCAAAAAAAAATTAGTAAACCCGAGTAAAAATTTTTATATGATGCAATATATAATGATATGTAATACAATATATAATTATACGCAATTTGATCCGAAAAATGGTGGATGTATTTGCATTAAAAAAGATCAACTTGTATAAAATATGATTTGATTTCATCCGAGTTTTGACCAGACATTGCCATATATTGGTGGATCTAATTAGATCTAATTGCATAAAAACATATAAAATCCTTGTGTTTTTTGGTTTGGGTTGAGATACACCACAGGTCAACGATACATTCACCAAACATAAATTTTTCTAAAACAAAAAAATGTTTGGGTACGCTTCGAACCAGATAGGTAATATACATAACCCTAACAAGGAAATTTTTAGGAACATTTTAAAAAGTTTTTTATACTTTGCCTAAAAAACTTAGAAAATTGTTGGTTAATTAGAAACATTTATAGTTATATATGGAACAGAATGAGAAATATATAATTTTATATTAAATTATACAGAAAAACAAATTTTGTATTGACCCTCATATAATTAAATATAATTATATCAACCGTACGCATTTTAATCCGAATCATGATTAAATTATATATAACTACATATGACTGCATTTAAAAAATTTAGAAAATAGCTCACGGAATATATGATCATATATGATTCGTTAGGTTTGTATCAACCCAATCAGAAACTGCCAACCGTACAAAAAATATTGTACTGGCGGAGCACTGGATTTATTGGAAATGCCAACAGTGTTTCAACGTTGGCAATTACAAACAGAATTGTACTCCGCCAGTACATTTTATACAACATTTACGACCATTTATTTTTTATTAATTATTTTTAAGCGGATGGATTTTGATTAAATATTGTTTTTATTACACCTTTCATTATATAAACAAAGATTTATTAAATAATTTACATATACAGTGCCGGTCAAAAAAATAGCACCAATGACAAAATCTCTATTCATCCAATTAAAACAAAATATTATGTGTGTATTCGTTTAAAGTAAATATGTAATACTCTTATACTAAGTATATACCCCTTAAATGTTTTTACTTTTTCCAAAAATTGTGGACGGTTCTTTTTTAATGATCGATATTTTAAAAAAACTCTGAATCTGTGCAGTCAATAAAATAGCACCGAATGACAAAATTTCATTAAAAAAATTAATATTGTTTAAATTATTAAAATAAAAGTGTTTAATACTAAAGGAAGATAGTTTTTATTTATAAAAAAAATTAATTCATTTCAAAATTTGATGTTTATTTTCATAAAAATAGGACGTGGAAAGCATTACACTCCTCAAAAACGTGCTTTTGTAAAAAATATAATTTCTGAACATAAACCATATTCTGAAACAGGAAAATTAGTTGGATGCGCTTATAAAATGATTGAAAATTCAACAAAATTAACTTTAGAGCTTGAAAAACTTAGTCACAAGCGACGTTTGTCACCATAAGTGGTTAGGTGTTCGTAAAGACAATGGAAGAAGGCCCCCATTTACGGCAGCTCTAGAGCTAAAAAAGGACAGCAAATGCTGAAAATTTTCGTCGAAGATTACAAAACAACAACATTAACGCTTGTAGATTCGAAAAAGTGACCCTACTCTCACTTAAGCATACTGCAAGTCCTTTAAGTTTGCTAATAGTAACTCAGAATGACCAGCTTAAAAGTGGATCAATGTTCTATGGACAAATGAATCCATTGTTGTTTTATTTGGAGATATGGGATTACATACCTATGTCAGAAAAACCTATAACGCGGATTTCAATCCAAAATTCGAAATAAAAATAACTTAAAATGGTGCTAATGGTGTGGGGGATATTTTCCTACTTTGGAGTGGGGTTCATATATTGGACCATGGCTCACATATTGGACTAGGACAATCATGGATATACACTTAACGTTTATATCCTCCAGAAAGTAATGTTACCATAAGTTTCTGAGCAAATGCCACTAATTTAGGTCTTTTAGCACGTCAATTACCCAAAGCATGACGGGAAATTGGCAAAAAATTGGTTCTGGACAATAAAGTACACGTGATGGAATGGCCTGGTCAGTCCCCAGACCTAGATCAAATCGACATTTAATGGATAGATATATAGAAGGGAGTGTCTCGAATACAACCAACTTGTAATGAAGCCCTTTGGGTGGCTGTTCAGCAAATTTGGAACTCAATTTCGAATTAAAGATCCCAAAATCTCGTGGATTCGGTACAATAACGTTGTACAGAGGAAATTGTCAACAATGAGCACTCGACAATGTTTTTTTTTAATTATTTAAAGATATCACAACAATACTGAATTCATAATCCATTCGTTTTTCAAATTTAAGAATTTAATTTTAATACAAAATGTACTGTGGTGCTATTTTTTTGACTGAGTCTTTTTGAAGTTTTTTTAAAAACTCTGAAAATTTTTATTGAAATAAAAAACCATATTAGGCTTTTCTTATGTAATATTGTTTCACACTCTTGTAAGTAACTTATGACACGTTTTCAGTGACATAAGTTTAAATTGTTAAAAAAAACCCAACGAAGAAAATTTTGTTTTCTCCTGGTGCTATTTTTTTGACCGCAGCTGTATATTATTAAAATTAGTGTAATAGAGTAATAGCAATTGTTTTATCATCACATGTAGTAAGAATACACTTGAATTCTACCATACTTATGTTAATTTCAGTGTTATTTTCATCTAATTTTCTAACATCATACAATCCTATTTCACTTGATGAAAGTGGATATTCCACAAAATCAGTAACTTCAAGAAAAACGTTGCCTTTAAAAAAAATATCATCACATTTGAAATTCAACACTTTCCTACTAAAAATTTCGTTAACCGTAATAACATTTCCATTTCTTAGTAAGCATACGTGTTACGCGCCGGCTAGCTCATTGTAAGTTGGGTTAACTTACAATGTATACATAATGGTCTAAATTTACAAAAAATACAAAAAGTCAAATAAGGCATGGTTAGATCTAAAATTACCCTGGCTAGCTCTGTCAGGTTAGTGGTTTCTTTGACCCGTATTTTCGGCGCATATCATATTACTAAACTCTCCATGCCATAATTAAACCAGGAGTTTAGTTTAAACATTTTATTGTTCTCGCAAAAATTTAATTTTTCCATGGAGGCACATAACGAGATGTATGACTAGCTGGTTTGTCATACTGAGGTACACTTGTCCCACCCTTAAGCCGTTTTTTGTTGATTCTTTTTGAGAATGTTATTTCCTTGGAGAATGTTGTTGCTCGTTGTTGTTGAATACTTTATTTCAGCACACAGGTGGTTGTTTAGCCATGGAGGCAATTTAAGAACTTTAAATGTTCATTGTTCTGAAGTTTAATTTTAAACTTTAATTAAATTTGTATTTATATAATTTCTATGTTTTGAATAACAATTTTAATTTATATATTCTTATATAAGTTTTAACGTTTTTGTATGGTGTAGTTTTTAGAAAAAGTTTTTTAATTTGTATTTTAATTTGTTAAAATGTTCTTCTTTATTTTTAATTTATTTGTTTAATTTTTTTTTTTCAATTAATAGTCAGTGGTTTTGTTTCCACTTCACTTTGATTCGTTTTTGGTACATTTTTAATTTTTTTTCACTACACAATTTTAACCTCCTTTTTTATTTATTTTGCGTTGTATATTTATTACAACTTTACGCAATGATCGATGATCGCTCGATACTCACTAAAATAACTCCACGCGTTCAAACATCATTTAGCCTGTAAAGTTATTTTAATTTTTGCCTATTCCTTCATCCACGCGCACGTGTAGTTTTCCCATTGGTCAATTGAAATAACGGTACTATCACACCACATTAGAGTATGAAATGAAGAAGTACGACACAAAGAAAACATTCCATTTGACAGGAGCGTTTAATAACTTTTATAGAGGGGGACAAAAAAATGCCAGTGAGGGTACACTCATTTGGTACCTTTTTTTCGATATTGTACAAAAGGGAACATTATTGTACAATTATGAAATTGGACCATAAAAGTTCAATTTTACTACATTAAATCCGTAACATACGTTATCAGGAGGAAGTGGTGAAATTTTATTGCCTTCGATAATAACAAAGCTAAAAGTAACTCCTATTTCCGAGGTTTCTAAAATTTGTCCAAGAGAATATTTTAAGCTTCTATTGATACGATAAAGCAATGGAAAATTATTTGATGAATCGTTTGATCGAAAAATATGAAGTTTTCTTTGAACTTCTCCGATGGGGTTGGTTGGAGAATTTATAATACTTTTTATAAAACCTAGGCTATTTTCGAAATCAAACGCGGAAAAATATATTAACAACGTCATCTGCGATATGAATGAGGTTGTGAATATTCATTGTATGTGATTTTGGTCCATAAAAATATGACATAAGTTCAACAAATTTCCTTAATAACTGCTTAGCATAATCAGCTTTCAATGTAGCTAATTTGCTAGATGACAAAATTCGACAAGCTGTAAAAAGAAGTAAAAAATGTCTGTACTGATTAGATTTCAATACATTTTTCAAAACTATCCCTCCGCCATATAATAAAAAAAAAACGATATTGTGTAGCTTTCCAATTTCTTGTATCCATTAAATCAAACGTTTTTCTTTGGAACTCAGCTGTAATATCTTTAGATATTTTTGAAAAATTTTGTTGCATATGTTTTGCCAGCAGTCTGCCAACACCAGAAAAAACAATTGGCCCGAGCCCCATCTGGCGTTATCAATCCAACAATAGCACTGTACAGTATTTTTTGTAAATCCGACTTTCGCACAGCGTAGTATTACTTAAAAATATGACACTGGTGATGTGCAGTATTTTTTGTTTTGCCAACAGTCTGCCAACACCAGAAAAAACAATTGGCTGAGCTACATCTGGCGTTATCAATCCAACAATGCCACTGTACAGTATTAGTTGCAAACCGTGTTATCGGCCAACGTTGGTAATACTGGCACCAACACTTTGCCAAGCTTGGCCCTTTTGTATTTTTCTGACTGGGAAGTTATATATTGTTATATATGTTTATTTTTACTCGGAAATCTACTAACGTATTTTTTTGAGTGTATCTGGTTCGAAGCGTACCCAAACATTTTTTTGTTTTAGAAAATTATATGTTTGGTGAATGTATCGTTGACCTGTGGTGTATCTCAACCCAAACCAAAAAACGCAAGGATTTTATATGTTTTTATGCAATTAGATCTAATTAGATCCAGCAATATATGGCAATGTCTGGTCAAAACTCGGATGAAATCAAATCGTATTTTATACAAGTTGATCTTTTTTAATGCAAAAACATCCACCATTATTCGGATCAAATTGCGTATAAATATATTTTGTGTTACATATCATTATATATTGCATCATATAAACATTTTTACTCGGGCAATTACATTCCGATTTGAGTAGGTTACTTAAGTACATGTTTAACACCAAAAATAAAAATTTTCTCAAATATTTCAATTTTTAAGAATTTTGAGGGAATTATGTGAATATCGGGAGGGTTTTGTATGGGGACTACCAGAAGGACTTACCCGATTCCTTTGAAATTTGGAATGGTGATTCGTGCATACAAAATTTGATTACCTACTTAATGTTAAAGCGATATCTATTATAATACGGTTATTAGAGTAATTTAAGCCTTATCCAAAGGGGGAGTTTGTATGGGGCTAGGTCTAAACATGTACCGATTTTCTCCAATAGCCTTCGTCCTTAGGCCAAAGGATGCTTAAGTTTCAAATTTCAAGCCACATGATTGAAAATTACGTTCTATATCGTGCTTAAACCGATAGATGGACAGACGGACGGACGGACGGACGGGCGGGCGGACATCACTAAATCGACTCCAAAAGTAATTCTGAGTCGATCGGTATACTTGAAAGAATACCATCAAATAGACAAAATCACGAAAACGTACTGCAAAGTCAGTTTGGATTTCGTTTTTATGGAAGTTTTTTATTTTTTATCAAAGGCGTTTGGAAAACGTCAAAAAACTGTAATAAAATCACCTTTAAGATTTAAAATATGGTTTGATATCTTCAGTGAAATTGTATGGCGGCTTTTTTTTAGAACATATTAACCCTCTAACTGCCATTTTAAGGGGTCATTTGGGTCCTTTCTAAAAAATAAAACCCCGAAGTCTAATAAAACATAAATTTAAGGGGTTAACTTGTTCTAAAAATATTTTATTTTTACAACTTCTCATAAAATTTCACTAGGGGTTGTCAAAGGTTGAAAGTTTGTGCGACATACGCAGAATGCTTGAAAATGGAAAAATATAAAGAATCATACATATGAGGCATTCCACACCAAATGTTTAGCAAAAAAAAGTTGTGTCGTGTCAATATGAAATTATTTTATTATTAAATAACAAAAATAAAATTTAAGTTTTTTCAAAAAGTGGGCCTTGTAGGCGTGGTCAAAAATTGAAAATATCTACCTTTTTTGCCTGAGCATCTTTACTTCAATATTTATGCAAATAAAATGAAACACAGTAAAGTCTTAAAGACAAACGTTTTATATAGATTTTTGTATGGGCTATCGATTAAAAAAATAAAAATTTGAAAATTTTCAGAAGAAGTTCTGATTTTTTTAAATTTGAACTTAAACTTTATTTATCAAAAAACATGCCGCAATTTTATTTTTTTTAATTTAAAAAAAAAGTAGAAAAAAATAAGTCATGGTCACGATGTTCGCATGAGCGTGAGAAAAATGAAATATCGTGCTTGAATAATTTTTTTTCTTTCATTAGCGTGCGTGATCGTAAATAAAAACTCACACACGCTCCCATCGGCTCTTAAAATATTTTTTAAGTATTGATATATACGCATACGTTTTTTAAACCAATATTGTATAAAATTTGCGTATTGCAATCTTTGACATTTGATTTCTCGAAAACAAGGCAAAACACATCTCTGAAAATTTCAGAACAGATAGAAAAGCACTTTAACTTTTTTTTTAAAAATTAAAAAAAAAAAATTAAATTGCGGCATGTTTTTTGATAAATAAAGTTTAAGTTTAAATTTGAAAAATTTAGAACTTCTTCTGAAAATTTTCCAATTTTTATTTTTTTAATCGATTGCCCATACAAAAATCTATGAAAAAACTTTTGTCTTGAAGACTTTACTGTGTTTCATTTAATTTACATAAATATTGAGTATCTTTACTCAGGCAAAAAGTTTGATATTATTAATATTTGACCACGCCTACAAGGCCCACTTTTTGAAAAAACTTAAATTTTATTTTTGATATTTAATAGTACCTTAAGAGCGAATACTTTGCAAATTATATCCCATTGAAACCACTATGGTTTTTCTGCAGTGAAACAATGTCCAGCGAAAAAAAACACGTGTACCGTAAAATTCTGAATAGCTTGTATGGATAGCCCTATATGGAACTTAGAAAATTGCGTTTTTGGTTTTTAAATTCTTCAAAAACTGGGCTTAGGAGGCGTGGTCAAATATTGGAAAAATGGTCAAGATTGTGGCTAGTTGCCTTGATTAAATATTTATCACATTAAAACGGAATGCACCACAATCTTAAAAATTTACATTATTATATAGTTTTGTATGGGCTATCGATTAAAATTTTTTTTTTTGGAAAATTTTCAGAACCCGTTCTGAAATTTTCCATTTTTTTAAAAAAGTAAATTTATCAAAAATCCGGCAACTTTTTTTCTTTTTTTTAAAGTTTTTTTTTTTAAGTTTAGATGTTTTTCTATCTACACAAAAAAATTCAGAAAAACATTTTTCGTTTTTTTCGAGAAAATCGCATTGGAATTTAAAATTTCATAACAATTTTGTAATTTGCTTGTATTAACGTTGCTAATGAGTAATATTCATGCAATTAATAATACTCATTCGCAACGATAATACAAGAAAATACAAGCAAATTACAAAATTGTTATGAAATTTAAAATTCAAATGCGATTTTCTCGAAAAAAACGAAAAATGTTTTTCTGAATTTTTTTGTGTGGATGGACAAACATCTTAACTTTAAAAAAAAAATTTAAAAAAAAAGTGGCCGGATTTTTGATAAATAAACTTTTTTAAAAAATGGAAAATTTCAGAATGGGGTCTGAAAATTTTCCAAAGAAAAAAATTTTATTCGATAGCCCATACAAAACTATATAAGAATGTTAATTTTTGAGATTGTGGTGCATTCCGTTTTAATGTGATAAATATTTAATCAAGGCACCTCGCCACAAATTTAACCATTTATCCAATATTTGACCATGCATTCTATGCCCAATTTTTGAAAATTAGAAAAACCAAAAACGCAATTTTATTAGTTCCATATAGGGCTATCCAAACAACCTATTCAGAAATTTACGGGACACATGTTTTTCTGCAGTGGAACAGTTGGTGTGGAATGCCTCTTATGTGCAATAAAATTTTCCATAACAAATCGGTGACTTTTAATTTAAGTTAAATGTTTTAAAATCTTCTCATTGACTTACTTTAATTAATTTTTAAAAAAATTTATATTCTTTTAAAATTTTTAAATTTGTTCTTGTAATTATTAAAAATATTAACTAGATTTTAAATTGTTACAAGAGCAAAATTTTAAAATCTTAATATTCGAAACAATATTAAATTTTTAAATATTAGGTGAATGGTGAAATCGTATTCCAGAATCGAGCACAATATTTAGTTTTTTATTTAAATCCCTTAAGTATGCTCCATTTTTGTTTTTAATTTCAAACCATCTTTAAAATCTTCTTAAATTCTTATTTTTATTTATTTTAAACACAAAAACAAAATACTTGTTTTTTTTATTTATTGCAATTAATTTTCTTGTTTATAAAAAAGAAAAATTGGAGTAAAAATAAAAACAAAAAAACACATCCTTGTTTTTTTTAAGTAATAAACATTTTTCATCAACACTTGTGTGTGTTCGTGAGCTAGTATTCCAAGTCACGTGCTCACTTGTGTTTAACACTCATTGTAAAGAGCACCTACACACAAAGCCATCAAATTTATAAACACACTACTGTACATTCATACATGTGTGTTTGTCTACATATGTACGAGACCTTCTTCTAAGAAGAATCTGTGTAATAGAGTGAGCTGAAAAGTAGTTATAAATGTGTCAGCTAATCGATTTTTGAAAAAAAAAACTGTAAAAAATTGCGAGTTTTTCATACGTTCAAGAAGTTTTTAACAAATCGTTTTAACACTTGGATTCCATCGATAGAAGTTTTGGAATTTTAAAAAAATGTACACCAAAATTTTGAGTTTTTGAAAAAAAAAAAAAAATTATCTTGCGATACATAATTTTTGATAACCCGAGTAAAAAAGTTTTATATATAATTTTATATAATTATATAAAATTTGATAAAATTATATATAATTATATAAAATTATATAAAGAAGTTTTTGTTTTCAAAAAATTTGATAAAATTATATAAAATTATATAAAATTATATATAATTTGATAAAATTATATTAAATTAAAAAAAAAAAAAAAATTATTATTCCCTAGTAAAAAAAGAAAAAAAGTTCATGACTAATTGTATCCCAAATATGGCGGATACAATTACTTTAATAATTATCTACGGGTATATTTTATGATCTAGCGGGATTACCTTATACATAATGTGATACGTGAATTGGGTCTATATAATTATATCAGTTAGCGAAAACTGATACGATTAAATATAATTTAAAACCATTATGACTAATCATATATTGCTCCTTATAACGTCATATAAGTTGGATAACATTAAATAAAATCATATGCACTTTATGTAATGTTGTATACAAAAATATGTTCTTTATGTAGAGCAATATCTTACCATATATATTTATGTCTTATAGTCTCAATTTATGTTATATTGTATCAATCCGGATCAAACTGATGAAACCAGATAGACCCATTTTACGTATCATATTATATATAAGATTATCTGTTCAGATCTTGTAGGATAACCGAAGATAATATTTGAAACAATTGTGTCCACCATATTTGGGATCTAATTTGTCACGGCTATATAAAACTCTTTTTTACTCGGGTTATTAAAATTATGTCTATAAACTTTTTCCTTTTTCACATCGACCCTCGTAACACATTCATTATTTTCCCAATCTGGACGCAATTAAGCTTAAATTAAAGCTTGATAATTTACCTAGACAACGTTTTTTTATAATACTTGTTTGATAATTATAACGGTTAGTATTGTTAACTTTGTCTTTAACAAATTTCATCTACTATAAAAAAGTTTCCAATGTATTGTCGCCCACTGTATAATTATATATAATTTTATCAAATTATATATAATTATATATAAACTTTTTTACTCGGGAGTTATGATATGCTGAATAGGAATATCAATTTTTTTTTAATTTCCCGAGTAAAAAAGTTTTATATATAATTTTATATTATTATATAAAATTTGATAAAATTATATATAATTATATAAAATTATATAAAGAAGTTTTTGTTTTCAAAAAATTTGATAAAATTATATATAATTTGATAAAATTATATGAAATTATATCCGAATTTTTTTATATAAAATTTTATCAAATCTTATATAATTTTATATAATATAATAAAATTTTATCAAATTATATATAATTTGATATAATTTTATAAAATTTTATATAAAACAAATTTTGATATAATTATATATAATTTGTTTAAATGCCCGAGTAAAAAAGATTATATATGTTTATATTTAATTATATAAAGAAATCATATATATTCATATAGAATTTGATGCGAAAAATGAGTCGATAAAACCATATAAAGTTGCATTAAATTTGATATAATTTGATGTGATTTTCATATAATTTTATATGATTTGATGCAAAAATTGGACCCTTTTTTAGAAAAATTTTTAAAGAAGTTTTTGTTTTCAAAAAATTTGATAAAATTATATAAAATTATATATAATTTGGTAAAATTATATGAAATTATATCCGAATTTTTTTTATATAAAATTTTATCAAATCTTATATAATTTTATATAATTTAATAAAATTTTATCAAATTATATATAATTTGATATAATTTTATAAAATTTTATATAAAACAAGTTTTGATATAATTATATATAATTTGTTTAAATGAGAACTTGTCTCCACCCGAGTAAAAAAGTTTTTATATAATTTTATATACCCGTTGAAAAATGTGCATATATGGATACATATATGTAAATATATGGATGCATATATGTAAATATATGAGCATATATGGTCACATATGAAATTGTATGCAGTCATATATGATCATATTTGCAACATATATGTCCATATACGTAAAATGAGGGCATATGCCCATATATGACATACGTGGACATATATGGAGCATATATGTCATATATGTTCATATGCCCTCATTTTACGTATATGGACATATATGTTGCAAATATGATCAAATATGCATTCATACAGTGTCATATATATTCATATATGCTACATATATGGACATAAATGACGCTGTATGAACGCATATATGATCATATTTGTATCATTTTTCACCGGGTATGGGGGTTTTCGTGTCAACTGACACAACTTTTGAAACCGATGTCTTCCGATCGGGATAAAATTTGCACCAAGGTTAGTCCTATTGGATAGTAGTTCAGACACAATTTTTCAACGAGATCGGTCAAGAACTCTCTGAGTTAGAGGGGGTCGAAATTTGACATTTTGGCCAAAGAGGTGTTGATTCTCATCCATGTAACTTCTTACCTATTGTTTTTAGCAAAATGTTTCCCAAAGAGTTTAGATAGCTATTTCTTAAAAAAAAAAAAAATTGATTTTTTTTCTTATAAATCCAAAACTCCCTTAGGAAGTGGAAGTAGAGGTAAAGTATGTTAAAGAAAAATGTTGGGGGTAGAAAATTATTGGAGGTCGGTCTCACATTGCACCCCTCCAGGGGCGTTTCTAGGGGAGTTTTGGGGCTTTTTGAGGATTTTTATCTCTTTACGCCTAACTTTGACCCCAATGAGGGGCCATATGGCCCCTCCCCACCGCCCCCATTTTTTGGGTCGTTCTTTCTTTTTCGAATCTAAAAAAATTAGAGGGTATCGCGGATCGAAATCGAAAACTGGTTAGCTATCCCACGCCTAATAGTGCAAATTGAAGAACCGTTGTTTGAGTTCCAAAGTTAAAAAAAAAATTTTTTCATAGATATCCCACTCGCATCCCACTAAGCGACCCCGCAGCTCTTAAAGGGAATCGCCCAAGCTTTCTTTTGAATCAAAAAAAAAAAAAAAAAAAAAAAAGGGCACAATTTGAGGAAAAAGTCAAAAAAGTTTTGGATTTTTAAGAAAAAAATCAAAAATTTTTTTTTTATTTTTTTTTCGAAAGACTGAAGAAATAGCTATCTAAACTCTTTGGGACACATTTTGCTAAAAACAATAGGTAAGAAGTTACATGTATGAGAATCAACACCTCTTTGGCCAAAATGTCAAATTTCGACCCCCTCTAACTCAGAGAGTTCTTGACCGATCTCGTTGAGAAATTGTATCTGAACTACTATCCAATAGGATTTCAAAATTCATCCCGATCGGAAGACATCGATTTCAAAAGTTGTGTCAGTTGACACGAAAACCCCCATATATATATGTCCTTTATTTAATTAAATATTAATAGAAATACATATCGATTTTTAATTAATACTTAATTTAATTAAACTTAATTATATAAAATTATATAAAATTATATCAAATTATATATAATTATATAAAATTATATAAAGGTAAAATTCTCCAAAAAATTGGATAAAATTATATAAAATTATATATAATTTGATATAATTTTATATAATTATATCCCCAAATCCTGGATATAATTATATATAATTTTATCAAAATATATGTAATTTTATATAATTTTATCCAATTTTTTGGAGAATTTTACCTTTATATATAATTTTATATAATTATATATAATTTGATATAATTTTATCAAATTATATATAACTAAATAAAAAACTTTTTTACTCGGGCATCTCTATAAAAGGGATTATTTTCAAAACATTTCTTGAACATAGGAAAAAACGTCCATTTTTAAAAATTTGTTGTTTAAATTCAAATGGCAATAGTTTATTCATGGAAATTTTTGGATGTTTATATTCAGCATGACAAAATTAAAAAATGTAATGTACATATATCATTAAAAAAAATACTTTTTAAAAAATTTTTACCGTAAGACCCCAAAGGCTCTAAATTTTTTTTAGAGTTGAAAGCCTTATCCCACCAAAATAAATTTTTTTGTCGTGTATAAGCTAACCAAGTAATAATTAGTTACAAAAAAAATTAAAATCAAAAAATGGTTTGTATGGAAAAATGATTTTTAAGGCCCCGCTCTTTAAGGCTCCGTCGCGTAGGGAAGGCGTGGTCGTAGGGGCGTAAACTTTTTCCTTAGTTATTTTTAAGTAAAATGAAAAAAAAAATTGCGGGCATCGTCTTAACATTTCCAACATTTCCAAAATAAGGGACACTCTAATATATATTCATAATCCTGGATCGATTTTAAGACGATCTACCGATGTCCGTCTGTTGAAAACACGCTAACTTTTGAAAGACTTTCCGGAGGCTCCTGAAGTATGGCATATATGTTGGGAATTTACCTGTAGCGCAATTCACTAACTTTTTAACGACCAAAATCGGTAGTTATATTGTCAAAAATCGTTAGTTATCGACAATTGTCTTTAAAAGCGATTCTATAAATTTTTCTACCGAATTTTGTCGTTATTGAAAATCGTTAACTTATCAACAAAAATTTTTTTGAAGTTAAAGTTATCGAAATTTTTCGGTTCTTAATACAATTTCAAAATAAACAAATTTCAAATTAACTATATTGTCGTTAATTCTTTTCGTTAATTGAAAAATTTATAGAATCAGATATTCGTTAAAACAACCGACAATTCTCGTTAATTAACGTTATCGATAATTTCGTTAAAAAAGTTACTGAATCACACTTCTGGTCAGGTTTATATTGTAATCCAGCAAAATTGGTGTAGTGGTTCAAAAGTTATGAGCAAAAGACTGAATTTTGGCAAGGGTTTTGAATCGGTTTAGTTTTTTTACACGAAATAAAAATATTTCTGATCAAAAATGTTATTTTTTTCACGTTCGTTAGAAAATTTACCAAGTCGAATTTAAATGTTTTTATTTTTTTTTATTTATTTTTTTAATTTTTAAAAATCCAAATTTTTGGTAGTGCGTCGCCACAGGTTTATTCAATCCGATTGGACTCAAATTCGTACCACATAAGATCGAGGCCTGGGAGGATAAAAACTTTCCCGAACGGTTGTAAGGAACCGAATTTTGCAGGCAAATTTCGGCCACACATACCAGCAGCAACATTGAAGAGGAACGAAGAAAACTACAACGAAGATAACTACAACGAAGATAACTACAACGAGGGAAGAAAACTACAACGAAGAAACCTACAACTATACAAAGGAGAGAGAGTATCAAACAGGCACTCAACAAAACAATCGTAACAGGTTGCATCAAACCACATCCAACATTTGAGAGAATGTGGTAGCGACAAAGCAGCAAAAGTGGAGGATGTGGAAGTATAAAAGCAGCCGGTCGCCAGCGTAAAGAATCAATTGAAGCTAAGCAGGCAGGCGTGCGGGACATCATCCGAGAGGACATGCGTAAGACTCAGAAAGTACAGTGCCAGTTTAGGGACATAGAACGTTTGGTAACACCAAACAAGCCAGGATCCTGATTTACAATCAGGTAGAGAAGTAGGGACCTGGTTTACAACCGGGAAAGTCAACCCGGATTACATCCAGGTTACCTGGGAGGATCCCATCCTTGCCAGTAAGGAGGTTAGGAAGCACTGACGTAGGGTTCCGGATCACATCCGGAGAGAGATTAGGACGGGATCATATCCTGTCGTGGTGGATTACATCCAGCCGAGCCACGCTAGGAGTTTTAGGGGTTCCCGCCACGTATCAGCGCCATCGAAGTCAACGTAAAAATAAGTACAATAGTCAATATAGATACAAAAGAAACAATAAATAAAACATACAGTGAAAAATAAACCTGTGGAGTGGTCTTCATTTATAAATTTAGTGCAAGGACCCTGGCTCTACTGAGTCTACCCCAGCGTCAAACCCGGACTAACCGGAGGTCCTTACACGGTCAAAATCGGAAGATTTTTTTTTTGCCATACGAAAAAATTTCGGGCAAACATACGGGGAGAAGTCAAATTGGTAAAGATTTAAAAAATGGACCGCAAAATTTTTGAATTTTGGTAGAGTTAAAAAATTCTCACTTTAAGACAAAAACTTTAAAAATCTCTAAATTGGTTGTTGAGAAAACGAAGCTACGTCTTGGAGGCAATTTTCATGGTTCCAAGCTGTATTACCTAAAAGTGTAATAAATTCTACTAAAATGTTGTTTGAATTTTTCGCAATAAAGACTTTTCGGCCCACTTTATTTGTAACATACACACATATATGAGGCATTTCACACCAAATGTTCCGTTACAGAAAAACATGTGCAACATTTCTGAATGGGTTGAATGGATAGGCCTACATGGAACTAAGAAAATTTGTGTTTTTGGTTTTTAAATTTTTAAAAAATTTGGCTTCTCTGGGCTTGGTAAATATTGAAAAATGGTCAAATTTGTGTCGAGTTCTATTGATTAAATATTTACCAAATTAAAACGGAATACATCATTATCACAAAAATTTTCGTTCCTGTATGTTTTTATGGGCTATCGATTGAAAATTTTTATTTTGAAAAATTTCCCGAACCGATCTGAAATTTCACATTTTTTGAAAAGTCAGTTTATTAAAATCTGGCCACATTTTTTTTTTAATTTTTTTTTTTTTAAATTTGTATATTTTTTTTAAAGTTTAGTCTATCCACACAAAAAAAAAAAATAAGGAGGGCAGTTTCCGTATTTTTTAAGAAAATCGCATTTGAATATTGGATTTCATAAAAATTCAGTAATTCTCTTGTATTTTATTGTGTCACCACCGCGTATGAGCAACGATAATTTATTGGTTTTGCAAATGTTCGTTACTCATACGCGGTTTTGACACAATAAAATGCAAGAGAATTTTAATGAAATAGTAGGGATGCCAAACGCAATTGACATTTACAAATCCCGGGTTTCGGGATTTTGAAATCTTAATCCCAGGATCCCGGGATTTTTCGGGATTTCGGGATTTTTCGGGATCCCGGGATTTTTCGGGATTAATTAAAATTAAACTTTTTTAACGTTATCTTTCAAAAAATATTGATTATTCAATTAATTCATAAGCATTGAATAGTTATCGTTAAGTTTTACATATTTTGCACAGAAAACGCAAAAATTTAGGAACAACTTAACTTAAGTGGCAATGCTCAAAGTTTTTTTAATATCCTCTAACCAAAGCGGGGGTATAGTTACATTGCCGCTCCATGTGCAACGCAGCGAAATATTAGTCTATTATCCCATAAAGTATATAAATATATGACCGATTTTAATAGATTCTAGCGATCCCTGAATGTCCTTTCATCCACCTGTGGATGATACAATGCATTACAAACATACTCCTGCAGTTTGGCACGAAGGTTTCTTATGGTCATAAGTTCGTTAAGGACAAAATCGTGCAGTGGGGGAAATATTTTCCCCTTTTGGATTTAAATCAACCTCTGAAAAACGAAATTTTTTTAAACATTTACTTTGATGTCAAACAAAGTTTAAAGTTACAGGGTATTAAAAAACGAAATTTTGTCGGTCGGCCTCTTTTGTGGGCTGGATATAAAATATTTATTTAAAAAAAAGTTGTATTAATTAATTTGTTAGCATTTTTCGAAAGGGTAAGATAATTTTTTACTGTTTCAAATAAAAATTGGATCGGAGAAATATATTTTGCGTGTAATAGTATATCAGAACTGTATATCCGATCGGTATTTGATAAGATCTTCGGCGTTTGATAGATTCCCTAGTAAAAATGATTTTGTATATATCCATGCATAAATTGATACTATATTTAATTTTACATATGGGCAATTGTCAATAACTTTCAATATTTACAAAAAAAAAAAATGTAGATTTTTTTTCGTGGCACATTGATAAGGGTTTGTAGGTTAATAACATTATAATTAAGTAATTTAAATCCAAATGCAAAAATCAATGGACTTATTTTGAAATATTATTCGAATAAGATATGTCAAAATCTATCAAAATACATTTCTTTTCTACTTTTTTTAAGTAATGTAAGATTTTATATAAGCCTTAAATTTAAAAGTACCAATAATTTAAAACCACCGAAAAACCGCTTTAACGTTAAATTTTTTCGGGTGCGAATTAATTGAAGATATAGCATTTAAAAGACTACCAAACGCGCCTCTCACCAACCAATTTCTATAATCGGCCTGGATGTGCCTTACAAAAAAGCGAAAACTGAAAAACACCGCGGAATTCGCCAATATTAACTTTTGATCAATGTTGCTTTCAATGATTTATTTTATTTGCACATACCATTGTTTCTGCATGTTCAACTTTCAGCCATGCACATTTGGCTGTCCATTAATGCAAAACTAAAATATCGAAATTTTGCAAAAAATTTAAAAAGCTCATAAAATTTTTGCAATTGAATATTTTTGGGGTGCGTTTGTAAATCAAGTGGGAAATGGTGGATTATAAAGTTCACAAAGCATTCGGAACCATTCGGAATAAAACTGGGAGTGTGCCTCGCAAAAAACTGAATTTTTAAAAAATTCACGTTTTTTCTTCCCATGTTTGGAGAGCTGCAGATTCGTAACCATTGCGAGCATATCACTCCAATCAAGCTCAAATTGTGCATATTTACGAGAGCCTTAACTATGTGTATTTAAATTTTGAAATTATAGTTTGCACCAAAAGCTACAATCAAAAAACCTCAAAAATTGAAAATTGAAAAAAAAAAATGGTATCAAAGATTTAAGTCCACGTAACTTTTTTTCTTATTTCTACACCAAATAATTGCCCAAGTCTACTGATTAATCGATATTAATTTTGGAGTAATAGCTTTAACGCACCCAACAATATGAAACATTGGACGAAAAATTTCGTGAGTGTATCAAGCGGTTTTTTTACATTTTTCAACTTTAAACATTCCTTACCATGAACTAATGAGACCTTTTGCGCTGTGCCTTTGCACAATTACTCTTTGAGGTTCCCTTAACTTATCTTCATTCACAGGTACCACCTAAATTACAAGTAAAAAAGTTATTCCAAAATTAACAGAATATCATAAGTGTTAAAAGTGGCGCCATGAAATAGCTCCCAATGAAATAACTCCCAATGAAATAAATCCCAAATAAAATGAAATATCTCCCAAACCAAAAAAATTAAATAAGTCCCAAGAAAAATGAAATAAGTCCCTAACAAAAAATGAAAGAAGTCCCAACGAAATAACTCCAAAAATGAAATAAATCCCAATTTTTTTTTGAATATTAAATTTTTAACTGTTTAAATCCCAAAAACACTTTAATTGTATCTCTTTAAAAAACAAATATCTAAAGTGCCTACAATCCCTTCTCAACTTTTTTGGGATACAGCTTACTGACACATTGATTAAATTTCTTTTAATGTTTGAATGATATCAGTATATTTAATGCAATAGCTAACTTATCGCAGGTCCCCCTGGCGGCTGCGAGAAGAACAGAAAATAAACTCCATAAAAATATGAACTCAAATTAAAAAAATTTATAAATCATCTTGGTTCAAACAGTTAACAAGCCGCGCAACTTATGTAGTAATTAATCCACACTTTTAATTTATTAATTAAAACAAACTTTTAATTTTATATAAAAAATAGTAAGCCAATAGGTTCTTTATTTATTAAAGGCTGCTTAAAGACTAAAAACTAAAATCTAATTCTTAAATTAAATATGGTTTGGTTTTTTAAAAGCTCTTAAAACTAATTTCAAAAGTAGAGAGAATAATATAAAGATTAAAGAAGATAATAAAGAAGAAAATAAATAATACAAATAAAGGTAACTTATAATTAATATGTTATGAAGTAAAGAGTTTAAATATGAGAGTTAAGATTTGGAAGTTTACTATCGTAACTACTCCCCAATTTAATTAAGGACACTCCTGAGTCCTTGAAACAAAATATATTAATTTTTCTTTTTGTTTATCAAGAATTTATAATATTTAACAAAAATTTAAAACTAACTTAAACTAGTTGAACATTTATTTTCATTTTCTGGTTAAAATAATTTATTTTTTTATTAAATATTTATTGCATTTACAAATTTGAATTAATATTAGAAATTATACATTTTTTCTATTACTTTTATAAATCTATATATTCTTTTCCTTTTCATTTATTAAATTTTCAAAATTAAAATAATAACATAAAAAAGTAAAAGAACAAATAATGTAAGAATGATCAAAAAGATTAAAACACTTTAGTAATTATCGTTATCATATTGCCCTGTATTCACAATTCCACTATATTGGGTTTGCCGTTTAACATTGGAGATATGGACATTCTGTAAATTGCTTATTCTAAATTTTGGTTCTTCCTTATGTCTTAAAGCCTTGTAATTTTTGATATAACCTACATCCCTTTGATCATCGTAAATTTCCCTATTTCTATTACTTTTACCGATGTAGTTTTGTTTGTTAGCTATAATGAAATTATGAATTTTTAACTTGTCACAATTACCATATTCTACGTTAATGGGCTTTTCTTTTATAACCGAATGACAACTGTTGTTATAAAATTCTATCGATTTACTAATTTTGTCCTTAATACTTAGAGTTTTCTGTTCAATAGTTAATGTTCGAATTTTTTCGCTAAGTGTACTATGCAACCGTTCTATATCTGCATTTCTAGTATGGCTATTTGGTTTAACTAAATGTAATTCAACATTTTCAAGTCTTAAAAATTCTTTGATATTAACGCTTTTAAATTCATTATCTGTTACTAGTTTCATAAAATTTCCTTTTTGAGATTTGTATAACCTGAGTTTCTCAATAATAGTTTGATTTGTCCTATCCTCTAAATAGTAGGCAGTAGCAAATTTTGAAAATTTGTCAATAAACGTCAAAAAGTTTGACTTAGAGTTCGTATAAATATCCATGTGAATTATTTGCCTAATGTCAGTTGGAGTTTCCGTTAATTGAAATTTTGGTTTTACAGGGTTACGATCGTACTTTGCTTGATTACAGACATCGCAATTATTGACATATTTTTGAACAAGAAGCTTTAAATTTGGAAAGTATATCCGTTTTTTTAACCCTTCGTAGTTCTCATTTATACCAGTATGACCGGTTTCATTTTTATGATAATGATGTATTTGTCTGTATGCTTCATCTTCAGATTGTATGTCTATAGCATGGTAGGAGCATCTCACAAATTTAATGCTGTTCACCCCCTCAAATATTTCAATAATTTTGTTTTGCAGAATATTGTACTGATGGTCATCTAAATGTGTAAAAATTCCTACTTTTCCCCTATGAATATTTCGGGTAAGTAAATTTTCTAAATTATTTTCTAAATCATTTGAATTTATATAAATTTTTCTATTTCCATGTATAGTCTCAAGTTCCCTTGTCTTGCTATCAGTTAAAATTATCTGAGTCTTAAATCTGTTAACTATTGTGTCCAAAATTCCGATGTGATTATGAGTATCTTCCTCTTGAGAGTGTACCGTTGCAAATTCATTATCGTTATCATTATTATAAAGCGAATCATTAGAACAATTTAACGCATTTATTTCCCCAGAATCATTATTGATTCTACTCAAAAAATCAGCGACATGGTTATCTTTCCCTTTAATATAATTTACAGTCAGATTAAAATCACTAAGTTTTATTATCCACCTATAAAGCCTAGGATTCAACTCCCTACTCTGGGATTTAACAAATAACCATCTTAATGGCTGATGATCCGATAGGATTTCAAATTTGACACCATATAAATAAGGTCTAAAGTAATTTGTGGACCACACAATGGCCAAAAGTTCCTTTTCAGTAGCAGAGTAATTTTTTTCGTGATCATTTAAAGTCCTACTTGCAAAGCAAATAGGGTGTCCGTTTTGTTGTAAAACAGCTCCAATGGAATTAAGGCTAGCATCCGTTATGAGCTGAAATTGCCTTTTAAAATCAGGATATCCAAGTACAGGAGCTTGAGTGATAATATTTTTCAATTTCTCGAAAGAATTAATATAGTTAGGATCATTAGAATTAAGTCTTACATCCTTTTTTAGGTATCTAATCATTGGATATGCTACTTTAGAGTAATCCCTGATAAATTTCCGGTAATACCCAGTCATACTCAAAAAGGATTTTATTCCCTTTACTGTGGTTGGTAGTTTTAGCTTTAAAATAGCATCAATTTTAGCCGGGTTTGGCTTGACTCCTTCAGGTGTCAAAACATGCTCTAAATACAAAGTTTCCCTAGCAAAAAACTTACATTTATTTATCTGAATTTTGAGGTTTGCATCCCTCAATTTTTTGAAAACTTTTTCTATATTCTGAATATGCTCCTGTAAACTTGTTGAAAATATTAAAATATCATCCAAATATACCACACAGATCTTATTAATTAAATCCCGAAGAACAAAATTAATTAATCTCTGAAAAGTGGCTGGAGCATTTTTTAAGCCAAATGGCATCCGGACATATTCATAATGCCCATATGGTGTGGAAAATGCTGTTTTCAACCGGTCTTCTTCTTTAACAAGAATTTGGTGAAATCCTTTAGCTAAATCAATTGTGGAGAAATATTGAGCCCTTCCCAATTTATCCAAAATAGAATCAATATTTGGTATGGGAAATTTGTCATCCACAGTTATATCGTTAAGTTTACGATAGTCTATAACGATTCTCCATTTTTTTTCACCTGAACTGTCCATTTTCTTTGGGACAATCCACAAAGGACTGTTATACGGTGAATTACTTTCCGTTATTATACCCTGTCTTAACATATCACTAATTTGATCACAAATTTCCTGTTCATGGATTTGGGGATAACGATACACTTTTGTGTACATAGGTTTATCTGTTATAGTCCGAATTTCATGACTAATAATATTTGTATTTTCCAATACTTGTCCTTCTATAAAAATCAAGTCCTCGTATGCTTCTAAAATATTCTGTAAATATGATTTTTCTTCGGTACTAAGACCATTGTATAGGTTATCCAAAATATTGTCATTTATTTTTAAAGTTTCTAGCTGATGTATTTCGTGTTCGTAATATGGACAAGTCTTGACAAATTCTATAGAATTTCCATTTATAGTAAGGTTGTCGTTCTCCATATCTATTATAGCACCCAATGGTCTTAAAATATTCTGTCCCAAAATTGCATCGAAGTGCTTTCCGTTAAATGTTGTTAATTTCCACGACATTGTGGCATTTTCACAAAACTCCTTAGGTAATTTTGTTATAATTTCCTGGTCTATACATGTTCTGCCATTTAAAGACGTGAATGATATTGAATTTTCCAGTGATAACCTTTTATATTGTCTTAATTTATTTTCATCTAAAAGTGATGTGGTAGAACCAGTGTCAACTAATGCCCTTATTTTATCATTACCTATAGTAAGAATAATTATCGGAAGTGTCTTGACGAGGCTGTTGTAAGAAAATTTACCTGCTCGTCCTGATTATAATCTTCTTCGTCATCCTGTAAATGATCAATTTCCATATTAGAATTGTTCTGTCTATAATGTTCCCTGTTGCTTCTAGATTGAAATGTTCCTTGCTCATTTCGCAAATTTCCGTTATTTCTTGAATTTTGGTTCCCTAAATTCGGCATATTCGTAAAATTCGTATTTAAATAAGAATTATTTCTATTCTGACTTGAAGTAGGAATATTTGTTGGATTGTAATTAAAATAGGAATTGTTTCTACTCTGGCTTGAATTATTTTGAAAATTTTGTCTTTTTGAATTATTTTGATAACGATTTTTAAAATTATTAGAATGATTAACATTTCCATCATTATATACATCTCCTCGAAAGACTACATTATTTTGACTTTTATTTGTCCCATATTTTGGAGATTCCTCTCTAATTAAACCCTCCTTTTCTAACAAATTAAAAGCATCTCTTAGCTTATTTAAGTTTTTATTAATGACTACAGAAGCCAAATTTACGTCAATGTTATTCAAAAATGTCTTTAAAATAATTTTCTCAGCATATGCTGGACTAAATTCTAATGGTTTTTCAGAATCGTATTCAAACTTTTCATTAATTTTACACAAAATACCTCTCAAAAGTGTATAATAATATTTAATACCATTATTTTTCGCTGCAAACGCCTCTTGGTAAAGTTGGTGGTAAGTCTCTTTCACTCCAAAATTGTTAATTAAAGCTTCTTTAGTCTCCTCCCAATTTGGATTCGGCCCCAAAGTTCTGATGACATGAAGTGCCTCACCTTGAATTTTATTGAGTATTATTCTTTGAAAAATATACTGCAAAGCGTCAGGTTGTGATTGGACAAGAGCAAAAACTGTTTCAACTTCTCTTAAGAATGATGTCAGAGCATAAATATCATCGCCTCTAAACTCACGTATTCGTTGAGCATCTTTTAAGACCTCGTTCATTGACAATGACAATGCCGGCAACATGTTCATAATTTGTTTTTCTCAATTGTAAACTTTTCTCAAAGCTTTAATTATATATTATCACTCAATTAAAAATGTACTCTTTTAAATTGTTTATAATATAACTCTTTTAAATTGTTTATAATATCTCTTTGTTGTTATTTAGTATTTATTAAATATCACTCAATTAGTTGATGTTGTTGTTGTTGTGCTCTAAATAGTTGTTAGTAACTCCACATATGACACTCTTTAGTTAATGATTGTTGTTGTTTTTTTTTTTTTTTTTTAGTTATTATGATTTCTATATTATCGTTAAAAAACTAAAATTTGAATTTTTGTTGCTAACGGTCTATTTCTTTAGTTGGTTTTTGTTTTAATACGAGAGATAGTTTATTTTTTCACTCTTCCTCTTTCTTTTTTTCTTTACTTTTCTGACTGTTGATGTTTTTTAAAATTTGAACTGTTGTTAACGGTCATTCCACTTTATTTCAAATCTATCACTTTATCGTTTTTTCTACTTGTCCGTTAAAATATAAAAATATTATTTGTTGTTAACGGCCGTTATATTTTATTTTTGGTTGTTTATATTACAATGTTTTCTTAGTTTTTTTATTTGAACTTTTTTCTTTGTTTTCTTTTAAAATAAATTTTACGAAATTGAAGAATTGTACTTTTTATATTTGATAGTAAACTGTACTTTTTATTCAATTATATATATAAGTAAGATTTAAAAATTATACGTTAGTATTTATGTGAAGATTTTATTTCAATTAGTTGTTTTTTTTTTTTTTTTAATTAGATGAGTCATTGATTATCAATTTTTTTTTTTTAAATATGTATAATAGTATGTTTTTTTTTTTTTTGTTCGTTTTTAAATAACTTTGGTTTTGAACGTTTATTTTATTTTTTTTAATTCACTTTATTATTTATGAAATATTTGTTATTAAACATTTATTTTTTATAATTAAACTTTAGTTCAACATAGGTTCGAATCAGACTGCGCCACTTATGTAGTAATTAATCCACACTTTTAATTTATTAATTAAAACAAACTTTTAATTTTATATAAAAAATAGTAAGCCAATAGGTTCTTTATTTATTAAAGGCTGCTTAAAGACTAAAAACTAAAATCTAATTCTTAAATTAAATATGGTTTGGTTTTTTAAAAGCTCTTAAAACTAATTTCAAAAGTAGAGAGAATAATATAAAGATTAAAGAAGATAATAAAGAAGAAAATAAATAATACAAATAAAGGTAACTTATAATTAATATGTTATGAAGTAAAGAGTTTAAATATGAGAGTTAAGATTTGGAAGTTTACTATCGTAACTCGCATAAAACTTGAAAGCAGATTCCTGGAAGCCTTTTAGAGCTTCCAGGATTCTGTAAAATAAATGTGGAACCAAAACGATAATTTGTTTGAAAAGATTTGTATGCGTATGAAAAGATTTGTATCGCGCGATTTTTTTTTAATTTTTTGTTAAAATCTCTTGTAAAAATTTTTCGACTGCGGCGCTTTTTTCACACCCATACGCCTTTAAATTTTTTCAAGCATATAATCATATTCCAACAACATATATTTCAAAATAAAGAAAAGAGTGAGTGAGTTGTAAAATACTGAAAGTCCATGCGTATTCCAACAACATATATTTCAAAATAAAGTAAAGAGTGAGTGAGTTGTAAAAGACCAAAAGTCCATTTCGCCTACACTTTAAATAATCTAATGTGCCCGCCAAACCAACAGGATTCTAAAACTTCTTATTACACCGGTTACGGATCTTCAGTTTGTCATACAATACCTCTTAATTTTCATATATTAAAACCATTGTTAGAAGAACTCGAAATTTTTCACGTTCGCCTTAAAGCAAACGTATTATTTTTTTTTTTTTGGATTTTGATTGACATTGATGTACTTCTGAGATAATGGTTTTCTGAATTTATTTACAAGATTATACAAAAAACATTGAAAAGGTGTTTATTCTAGTTCGAGGTCATTTACTTTCCCCGTAATAAATTAACTTTTCCTGAAAATAACTAAAGAAAATATCTAATTTTTATTATTTTTAATAAAAATTAAAGAAATTTGAAAATTCAATTAGTTAAATTTTTATTTTCATAATTTACTCTCAAACTGTTGGGAGTTATTTCCTTAAAATAGTTTGGGAGTTATTGCATAATGAAATAACTCCCAAACTTAAAAATGAAATAACTTCTAAAAAAAATGAAATAATCCCCGCAGATTTGGGAGTTATTTCATTATGAAATAACTCCCAAATCGTATGGAAATTTTTGGGACTTATTGCATTATTTTTCTTGGGACTTATTTCATTGGGAGTTATTTCATGGCGCCGTTAAAAGTTAATGACAATTGTCCATATAAATATCTAATAATATGAAATTATATAAAAAATTACTCAGATAAAACCAAAATTCGAATCAAATTTTATTAAATCAAATTTTATACTATATGATGCGAATTTTGGTCTTATCTGATTGATTTTTTTTATATTTTTAAAAATGATATGATCTAAATATGTATAAAAAGATATATTTGTATCAATTTATACATGGCTATACACGAAATCATTTTTACTAGGGTTTGTACAAAATTTGTATCCATTGCTTTATTGGCAAATCCATTGCTCTAAAAGTTTCCTTCCCCCTTCCGATAAACGTTTACAAATATATTTATTACACTTAAGTAACAGAGTTTTATCATTATTTATATAATTTTTTATAACCACAAAAGGGGAAGGACGAGAAAAATGTAATTTCTTAAGCCGCTTGTTGGTCATAAAAATGTTGCAATTTCTTAAAAAAAATGCAACTTTTTAAAAAAAAATTTTGGGTTTTTTTGCTCAAGGGGTAATAAACTGGTCCGATTTTTCTCAAGTTAGAACTAAGGCTGTTGAATAGAAATTTTACAGATAGAATACTTAATGCTCCGTTATAGAATAACCCTCGGCAAAATTCAAATGTTTCATAAAAACTGAATAAAGAGTAATCCGCCCTAAAAATCTGATTTGCCTACCAAAGAGTAAGAGAATTTAAGCCTAACATGCCTCGTTTAAAAAGTATCTCAAGGACCCGAATCCCGGGATTTGGAATTTCCCGTTTGTCATCCCTAGTGGATAGACAAACATCTAAACTTTTTAAAACATATAAAACATAATAAAATGTGGACGGATTTTTGATTGACTTTTTTAAAAGTTTCCAAAATAAAAATTTTGAATCGATAGCCCATAAAAAAATATACAAGAATGTAAATTTTTGAAATTGTAGTGCATTCCGTTACAATTTGATAAATATTTAATCAAGTAAACTCGACAAAATTTTAACATTTTTCCAATATTTAACCACGCCTGCTTTGCTTAGTTTTTCAAAAATCGAAAAATCAAAAACAGAATTTTCTTTAGTTCCATATAGGGCTATCTATGCCATCTATTCAGACATTCATGTCACACGTGTTTTTCTGTAGCGGGACTTTTGGTGTGGAATTTCTCATATGTGTATTTTGTTATAATATTTACACACACACACACAACTACATGTAATTTACTCTCATACACCAAAATATAAAGTGTACACATCTCAATTACATCCATTTTGTTTTTTCTCCTTTTTTAATGGCATTTCATAAGTACTTTTGTCCATGTTTTTTATACGCTCCACTCTAATGATAGAGGGTATATATAAGTTTGTCATTCAATTTGTAACACCTCCATAATGAAGTTCATATATTAATGATTTTCGATCGATTTTAAGACAATTTAACAAAGTCTTTTCGTCTGTCTGTTAAAAGCACTATATTTTTTCAACCTCAAAAAAAAAAAAAAAAAAAAAAAAATTACACTTAACAAAGTTATTCAGTTGAAATTGAAATTTTTTTAATAAAAAAATGGGTTTTTATTTAAATTGTTTTGGGAAATTGTGCAGAGTATATAATAATTCGACCAAGTCGATTTAAAATTTTTAACTTATTTTTTGTTTTTTTTTTGTCTATATGTTGTTGTGTGCTTATTTTTGTTTTCGTTCATTATTCTTGTTGTTTGTTTACTTTTTTTTTTTTAAACCTTGACTTGACATTTTTTCTAATGTCACTGGGTTTAATGTGTGAATGTAAAAGTTTGTGGTTGTGTGTGTGTGCTTGATCATATATTTTGTTTAAATGTTAAGAAAAATATGCGAAATATCTTTATGGTTTTTTTTCTTGTTGTTTTTTGTCTGTAATTTGTTTACTAGTCACGTGAACTGCAACAGCGGTCATAGTTCGTGGTGTTAACACAAAAAACTTTACATTATTTCTAGGAATCGTACATTTTTATGTAATTGTTTAAAAAGGTTTAGTTAAATAAGAATTGATAATTCATGCGATTTAATTTAAAAATTGGGATAGGTTAGGTTAGGTTAGGTTGTAAGTGGCTGCTGACGTTTTACGTCAACACACGTAGACTCTGAGGTCCATTGTGATACCACGGGACCGTAATAGGTTTCCCTACTAGTCCCTGTCGTTAAACCATTTTGAGCTTCTTATAAAACTCCTTAGATGTTGAATTTTGACATCCAACAAATCAGAAAGATCGTACAGCTCCCTAGATCCCAGTGAAGCAAGTCTCTGACCAGAAAGTGCCGGGCAATGGCAAATAAAGTGTTCGATAGTTTCCAACTCCTCTTCATCCATGCAACTTCGGCAAAAGTCATTCGACGGCACATTTAACCGCTCTGCGTGCTTCCCTATAAGACAGTGTCCGGTAATTATAGAAACCACCGTCGAAATCTCTCCTCTTGGAAGCGATATCAGCTCACTTGTGCGCCCCTGATTAAGAGAAGGCCAAATCAGTCGTGTTGTCTCACACGTCCATCCATTTGCCCATCTTTGATTAGTCTCCGTCGCAGAACAAAGCCGTAGGTTTTGCTTGCAAGTTTCTAGAGGCATACCAACACATTCCAATTCTGTTGGAACCTGTAAGGTAGTTCCTAGTCTTGCAAGCTCATCGGCTTTGCAATTCCCTGGAATGTCTCTGTGCCCTGGGACCCATATGAGTCGTATGTTAAACTGCTTGGCCATCTCATTTAAAGACGTGCGGCAGTTAAGGGCAGATCTTGTTTTCAGAAACATTGAATCCAGGGACTTGACCGCGGCTTGACTGTCAGTATAGATGTTGACTGCGGTTGTAGACAAGACATTGCAGCTCAACCAGTCAGCCACTTCTTTTATTGCCAGCATCTCTGCCTGGTAAACACTGCAATGATCTGGCAATCTACGAGCCAGGCTCAACCCAAGCTCTTCCGAATAGACTCCAAAGCCCACTTGTTCGTGCAGCCTCGATCCATCTGTGTAAAAATTTATGGTAGCTCCACTACCCGGAGTATCCCCCATCCAAGACTCCCTGGATGGTATCATAGTGGTAAAGTGGCGCTCAAAGAGGCTCAAAGAGGGAGCACAGTCCACATTTTGTGGTATTGTTATCTTTTTCAAGATCGCGCTATGGCCACAATCACTGCTCCTCCATTGCAGCGTGCTATTAAGTCGAATTGCCGACGCAGCCGCATACTGCCTACCCAATATGTCCAAGGGTATCAGGTGAAGGAGGATTTCTAATGCAGCCGTAGGTGTAGTACGAAGAGCACCAGTGATGCACATTGACGCCATTCTCTGTACCTTCGTGATAAAGACAAAGTTCGCTTTTGTTTCCAAAGCAGGCCACCAGACAATGATTCCATACAGCAAAATTGGACGCACCACTGCTGTATAGATCCAATGAACGACTTGAGGGCTAAAACCCCATCGTTTTCCAATGGCCCTTTTACAGGAATACAAAGCAATCGTTGCTTTTCTCACCCGTTCCTCAATATTACGCCTGAAATTCAGCTTCCTATCTAGAAATACTCCAAGATACTTGGCTCCATCTGAGAAGGTGATTTCAGTACCGTCCAGAGAAATAGGATCAAAAGCAGGAATCTTATTTTTCCTTGTAAACAGAACAAGCTCTGTTTTACTAGGATTAACTCCTAGACCACAGTCTCTTGCCCATTTAGACAGATCTTTCAGAGAACCCTGAAGAATGTCCCGCAATGTTGGCAGATGCTTCCCCTTTACCGCTATCGCGACATCGTCAGCATATGCGATAACATGACAACCACGTGCTTCTAGAGATAGTAGCATTGAATTCAGTGCCAGGTTCCAAAGAAGCGGCGAAAGAACACCTCCTTGTGGTGTGCCCCTATTGACAAATCGAGATATGACGGACGCTCCCAATTCAGACGTTATACGTCTATTGGCAAGTAGGTTTTCCACCATTAAAACGATTTCACGCTTTACTCCCAGACCCGACAATGCCAATATTATCGATTCTGGAATGACATTATTAAAAGCCCCCTCAATATCAAGAAAGGCCACCATAGTGTACTCCTTTACCGAAAGCGATCTCTCGATGGTACCAACGAGCTCATGAAGAGCTGTTTCCGTTGATCGTCCCTTGCTGTATGCATGTTGCTTTGTCGAAAGCAACCTCGGGTCAATCAATCTACGCAAATATGAGTCTATCATTCGTTCCATTGTCTTTAACAAAAAAGAAGACAGACTAATTGGTCTGAAATCCTTCGGAGCTGTGTGGGAACTTTTCCCAGCCTTCGGGATAAATACGACTCTGGTATCCCTCCATTTTAAAGGAATATACGACCAGTTGATGCATGCTGTGTATAGATTATACAGCAACGGGGCTATATAGTCCAACACTTGCTGCAACTCAGCCGGGATTATACCATCAGGTCCCGGGGATTTATAGGGCCTAAAGCTTTTTATCGCCCAGATTAATGTTGGCATATTTATTATTTCCGAAGCAATTTCAGATGCTTGGGCGTCAGAACGTTCCAAAGCTTGAAACGGCGTCATGGAATTGCCCGGAAAATGCGTGTTTAAAAGGAGATCCAGCGACTCTCCACTGGAGGAAGACCACACCCCATTAGGATCTTTCAGGTATCCTAGGGTGCAAGGAGAAGAAGCCAGAACCTTGCGCAGCCTGGATGCCTCAGAAACGTCTTCTATGTTTCCACAGAAGTTTTTCCAAGAATCACATTTTGCATTTCTGATCATCTTTTTATAACTCTTAAGTTGCAGCCTGTATGCAGACCAGTCCTCGTCCGCTCTTGAAAATTTAGCCTTATTAAAGAGCTTTCTGCAGGAATCTCTGCTCGTCTGCAACTCATTTGACCACCAAGGTGGCTTTTTTTTCCCTCTAGGCTTTGCAGAAGGGCAAGACGCATCCAGGCACCTATTACAAACATTTGTTATATGGTCAACCAGACAGTCAATTTCCGCTAAACTATGCGGTTCAGATAGGGGTACTTCATCCAAAAGCAAAGAAAAAGTCTCCCTATATTTCACCCAGTTTGTTCTTCTCAGATTTCTAGAGACTGTCTCAACCGGGGCACGCTCCCTGAGTAAAAACTCAATGTAGCGATGATCTGAGAAAGAATGCTCTTCCAAAACTCTCCAGTCATCAATTCTATCAGACAATGTATCTGATACAAGTGTTAAGTCAAGAACCTCTTGCCGCGTACTTGTAACGAAAGTTGGTTCACTACCCTTGTTACAAATATACAGGTTAGTGCTTAACAAAAACTCCAAAAGTGATTCGCCTCTATCATTTGTGTCTGTACTACCCCATATCGAATGATGTGCATTAGCATCACAGCACACTAGTAACTGGTGTCCCCTAGATTCAGACTCCCGAATCAGACCGCCAACCTTCTCCGGGGGTATTGGCCCCGGATTAGGAAAATACGCAGAGGCGAGCCAAATTGATTTCCCATGAAGCTCTAAGCTAGCCGCTGTAACATCCATATCACTAAAAGTTGATAAAAAGAATATATTTAAGCCATTTTTCGCCAAGATGCAGGCTCTTGGAGAGCCCTCACCTTTGGCAACCATCAACTTAAACCCAGGGGTCTTCAATCCGCAAACCCTGCCACCCCGCACCCAGGGCTCTTGGATAAAAACCAAGTCAACTGCTCCTGTCGTCAGGCGCAGGAATAGTGCAGCTGAGGCTGCCTTACAGTGATGGAGGTTTATTTGTAGGAACCGCAACATCTTGCTTTTTTTCCACCATCCTTTCCACCACCGTGTTATTGGCTTCATCCTCCGTGTTATCATAGAGGTCGCATTCGTCCCCAGATTCGGTGTCGAATAAGCCAGATATGTGTCCCATCTGTTCTGAATCGGAGGCAACAGAACTCTCCGAATTCCTCACTGCATGGGCCTCGTCCTGAATGTCACCCATAGTGGCATCAGCTTTATCCTCCGTGCCATCACAGAGGTCGCATTCGTTACCAGATTCGGATTCGAAAATGCCAGATGCATCTCCCATCAGCCTAGAATCGGTCAGCTGAATATCAACCTTTTCCAGATTCTCCTCCCCAGCGGACTCTGCCACTGGCTTGTCTGCTTCCAAAATAGGCTTCTGGTCGCCCTTGTAGACATTGACTCTTATATGAAAAAAGCCAAATCTAATAATGCCGTCAGTCCTGGCTAAAAGCGGAAGCGATTCCTCATTAACCAAGACCACTGCTTGACGACGAGCGCCCTCCATCTCACCCAATCTGGCTATTTGCCAATTCTGAGTTGGAAGGTCAGGATTGCAGACTTTTATCATCTTTAGAATCACCGCAGTGTCACTTGTAGCCATTGGGATCCATGCATGAGCTCTGGGTTGCGAGGGGATATCATGTTTTTCCACAACGTCCAGTCTGGCTCCAGGCCATAACTCTCCCACTTGGCTAATGGCAACCTTAAACACGGCTGCGGATCTTTCGTTTCCAAAAGCAACGAGTTTTACTCGCCCCTGATACCAACCTGCGTTGACAGTAGTAGGGAGAAAATCAGGCATACTCTCAAGAAGCCTATAGTAGATTTCATTTAGTTTAGTTTCAACTAAACTCCACTTGTCCCTTGGAATACTACAATCCCCATTTTGCCTGTTTATCACAGCCCTAACGAAGTTACCTTTCACCACTTCACTAAAAGACTGAGTCCAGACGTTGCCGGTCACCTTAGATCTTTTAGTTAAAGGTTTCTCGTCGGGCGAGCGCAACCTTTTACCAGACTTCGATGACGAGGCCGAAACAGCGCTCTGTTCGTCAGATGCGCGCATTTCCGAAAGTTTGTCCTGTTCTTCAATGACTCCTTTCGCCCATGATAGCGACGCCCTCTCACGTTCGGAGAGCTTCGTTCCATCGAGTTGGCTTAGTCTGTTAATTATTTTCAAACAAAGCCTTCTCTGGTTGTGCCTGACCTTTGATGGCTTAAGTTTCTTTTTATTTTTACCACCAATATTAGGCTGAGCACCCCTACCAGAATCAAGGCCGGACTTCAAGGTCGCAACCCTAAGACCAGTGCTAGGACCAGCACCAGTCGGTGAGGCAGAGCCTCGAACTAAATCGGTATCATTTGTGTCCATATTTTCATTTTCCTTGATGTGGTAATGAAAATATCACAAAAATACCTATTACGAACAAACCTATTACGAACAATTTTAGTAATTCAATTTATAGCACGGAGTTAAAATAAAACACGTCCACACTCGTCAACAGTTGAACGAATAAAAAAAAAAAAAAAAAATTGGGATATTTAATGTTTTTATAAAAAATTTCAGAATGTCATTGCTGCTTCACAGAAAAAAAAATATTAAAAGTATAAATAACACTGTAAGTATAATTTTAACTTTTGAAATGGCACATGAAAATGCCGAGACACGTAAACTTAATTTTAGGTCGTAGAATCCCGTGGCATTCTCCGCTTTGCCAAGTCAGGTCAAAATCCCGAGATATTTCGTTTCATAGTTTTGCGTTTTTCAACGAGTTTTTATTATATTTTTCTAGGAAAATCCTTCAAAAGCTCTTTTAAAATTACTTTATTTAGTATATAATAGTCACAACTTTGCTCTAATAATGATATCTAACTAATTTAGGCTAGTAAAATAAAATCTTTTTGCTAATTTTTTCAATTTTCTTAAAAAATAATAAAAAATTGCTTGAAAATCACAGACTTAAAAATTAAATATTTCTTTATATTGACTTGATCTGTCAAAACGGAAAATGCTATTGTGTTCTACGACCCAAAATTAAGTTTCGGTGTCTCGGCGTTTTGTTGTGTCAATTTCACCTACTTACAGTGTAATCTTTTAATTTTTTTTTTTTATTTGAATAAATTTTTAATTGTATCAGTTTAATCTATATCAGCGATACGCAGACACATACTATAACATTTATGCTTGTGTGGGTACTAGCAAGCGAAAAGTCAACAAATTTGCTTAAGCAACAGACTTTTATAGTGTATGTGTATGTGTAAAAATTAATTGTCGTTCGTTGGTAACCGCGTCAGATTTTTTTTTTTTTAAATGTTCGTCATAGTCTAGCTTAGGTTTTTACGTTCAGAAAAGTTGACCATGCCCACTTGTACGACCAAATTTTTCGATTTGTCTAAAATTGAAAAAATGGCTGCACCGATTTGGGTAATTATACCCTACACCACTCTGTGGTACAGGGTATAATGAGTTTGTGCTGATGTTTGTAACTACCCGAAATATTGGTCCTAGACCTACCTTCCAGTATACCAATCGACTCAGAATGACTTTTTGATTCGATTTAGCGATGTCCGTCCGTCTGTCCGTCCGTCTGTCCATCTATCGGTTTAAGCACGATGCAGGTTTCCATTTTCAATCAATTGACTTAACATTTGAAACTTAAGCATCTTTTGGCCCAAAGACGAAGCCGGTTAAATCATTCTATTGACAAAAAAAAATAAATAATACTTGTTTTGTACACTAAGAAAATTATGTCATTAACTGTTTGTAGGTTATTTTAAAAAGTAATCAGTAAAGTTATTTTAAAAGAAAAATCATTAATTTTATAAAGGACTTCTTATTTTCTACTGTTTCTGTAGTTTAAAAAAAATAATTTACTAGCGGTTCTCACCCTTGATAGAAAACAAGAAAAGAATCGGAGAATCGAAGAAAACAAGAAAATGTTTGACAGATACAACAACAAAATACATGGCGGCTTGTTTTTCTCATTTTCTTGGTTTCTTCTTTTCTACATAGAAAATTTCTTCGACTTGATGCTTGAGTAAGTTGAAGTATAGAAAAAAATAAAAGTTTCTAGACCAACAAAACAGCTGATTAGAGAGGCATTTAATTATTTTGTGATATTTTCAGACTTTTTATACGAAATTTAAAATGAAACTTAAATGATTAATTATATTTTTACTAAAAATCGCGTTGTTTAATATTATTTCGTGGTTTTAATTATGTATACTAATTTCAGGTTATAGAAAATGTTAGTGTGAGAAAACTTTTTTATAAAGTTGTTCACTCTTTAGTGGAAAAAATCGGTAGAAAATTTTCTTGTAGAAAATTTCCTCATAAATTTTCTATCAAGGGTGAGAACCGCTACTGTATTAAAAACGAATTTCTGTTACATTTAATTTCGGCAGTAAAAAATTTCTTCTATAGTTTTGCTGTTTTTCAATACAAAATAACTGAATATTCACTAGTTTTTTAACGTTTTGGTTAGTCATTAAATTAACATTTAAAATTGACTGTAATATGTTTTTATTTTAAATGAAAAAACAGTGGAATGGTTTTTAAATAAAATTTCATTTGCTTTAAGTGAATATTCACTGGAATTTACCTACATAATTTTTTGAGTGTACCATTCGGTATCCAGTTCGGTTTACAGACGTCAACCAGCAACCTTATTAAGTAGTTTTGTATTTATAGGTTATGTGGAATGTATCAAAATTTTCGAAGTGCCCCTTCATTTTTGTTCATAACTTTTGAACTGCTAAACCCATATTGCTCAAATGCAATAACAAACTACTTGGGACAACAACAAGTAAATATGTTAAGTTTCAGTCATATATGAGTTATATTTTGGCCGTGATTGGCATTTCAACAGACAGGCGTACAGAAGGACATCACTACAATGTCTTTCAATCGATCATTGATCAATTTATGGGGTCCCAGACCAATATTTCAATGAGTTACAAAGGGAATGACAAACTGATGTTTTTAAAGATTCCATATAATTTTTCGGAATACTCAGAATGGCAACTGTTAAAAATTGGTTAAGCTTTTCTATGGTAAACTCTCATAAGAAATAAATTTACATATATGATTCATATGAAATATATTCAAACTTGACACATGTTTTTATACAAACTAATTTTTTGTATTTTTTAAAAATAATCTTGCAATAAGTAGTTTAACATTTTGTTTACCCTACAACCACATCATAAGGTTATCCTCACTTTACCATTCTGTGTGTAACACATCGAAATATCGGTCTAGGACCCCATAAAGTACACTGAAAAAAATAGCTTCGTAAAATTAATGAAAATTGACTTAACCTTAATGAAAAATGACTCACGTTTTCAACCGAAGACAGGTTTCATTTGATTAATGAAACTGGTGTCATTAAAGTTCCTTTCAATGAAAACTTGCATATAAATAATGAAAATATTCGTAGAACTTGTTTGAAACATTTTATGAAGTTTTTCATAAAATGTATGAAAATATCCATTGATTAAATGTGGAATAGTAGTTTTTAATGAGCGTATGATAATTGCTTTTTACAAGTAACTAGTTGCTAACTTTATTAAGGTTTTGATATGGGAATTACGATAAATTCATGTTGGTTAAAGTTATCAAAATTTCCATAGAAAGCCCCTAATCAAGTTAGGAACAAGTTACCTAAAAACAGCACGTATCATACACCCATAAGTGAAAATTTGCATTAATAACAATTTTGGTAAGTCACATGTAACCATCACTGTAACCGTTACTTAAATTTTATTTAGGGGCATGTCACAGACTCAATTCCGATCGGATTTGAAAAAAAGTTGTTACTCGTAAAACGCAAAACAATTTTTTTTTTCGGAATGAAATCACTTTCAAAAATCAAAGTGGAATTGAATTGCTAAAAGTGGTTTCATTCCGAAAAAAAGTATTTGCTTTGCGTTTTACGAGTGAACCACTTATTCCACTTCCGAACGGAATTGAGTCTGTGACATGACACTTAATTGCACATTTTTTATGGTTTTCACCTAGTTTTTACACACAACAAAATTTTACTCCAAACTTAAATTGGTCTGAATTGCCATATAAGGTAAACTATAAAAGACAAAAACGCAATGACTTTAAAAACACGTGCTGCCAAAACGTAGCAACAACGTAGCAATGGAACAACACAAATTACTCTACATTTCATCACAAAATTTTAATGACTTAAAAGACTATTTTTCTGTTGCAAATTATATTATATTTTATAAGAAACAGTCAAAAGAAACACTTATACGGAACTTTTCACTTGTAATTTCAATTGGATATAACCAGCATAACACATACACAGGTTTCAATAACAAAGCAAAAAATATAAAATTATTTTATTTTATTAGAAAAAAGTTAACACACATGTAAAAATTACAATTAGACTAAGCACGCGTGGTGTAATAAAACGTCGTATGTTTTTGTTTTGTTTTCTTTCTCTTATTCGCAACGCAGAGTTGTATTTAGTTCTAAAAATCTTATGATATTTTTTAATGAAATTATGAAATCTAATGAAACAAGTTTCATAAAATTTGTTCATAACATGCATGAAATTTCAATCAGCTTATGAATTCCTTCATTTAAGTAATGAAAACAAAATAATGAATCCGTTTCATTAATATCAGGAAGGTTATTTTTTTTCAGTGTATATAAATAATTGATCAGTGATCGATTCTAAGCATTGTTCGTTACTCCGTCGGACTGTGGAAGATACGATGCGGTCCAAAATAATCTAGCAAGACACCTGATTTTTTTTTACAAATACATATGTACGTGTTAGAATCATGGACTGGTTGAGTTCATAAATGGACAACATCGGACTTGGAGAAAAAAAAGTTTCCCTTCGAAGAACTAAACCAACTTCTGAAAAACGAAATTTTTTTACTAGGTTTTTTATTCTTTTGTTAAGAAAATGAAAAATTTAAGTTTCAGAAGAAGTTCAAAGATTTTCATTTGTACCTAGCGGACTAATTTTTTTTTTTAATTTTGGAGGGTATAAAAGCTTCGACACAGCCGAATTTAACACTCTCATTTGTTTTTATTTTTTGTTTTAGAAAGTGCCTGCTCAAAAGCTTTTCTAATAACAGTAGCTAAATCTTATAGAAATAAAATTTATAGTTTTATGTATTTTCAAAAAAGTGTTTTAGAATAATTTTTGTTTAGACAACTAAAACAATTTTAAGTGAACATTTCAATATACTTTAATAAATTTAGAATTTATTTCAATAGTTCTTTGTTTTTCTTTTTTTTTTTGTTAATTACACAGTGCAACATATTTGAAGTCATTAAGTGAAATTTCTCGAAGTACTTATCAAAACTAACAAAACCACATTTGCTGCTGTTCGGATTTGTAGATCAATTTGTATTCGAAAAATATTGAATTCGAAGATTCTACTTGAAATTCGAAGATTCCATTTTTAATTCAAAAATTCCATTTGTAATTCAAAATTTTTAATTGTAATTCGAAAAAGTTCGATTGAAATTAGAAATGGATCAATAGTAATTCGTAAAATATCAAATTTAATCCGAAAAAGGTAATCGAAAAAGGTTCAATTGCAATTCGAAAAAGTTTAACTGTAATTTGAAAAAGAACAATTGTAATTCAATAAAATCAATTGTTATTTCTTCTTCGTTTCCGCCTAACTCCCTGTGGAGCATAGGGCCTCAAGAGGGTTCTGAAATACTGTCTAAACATGAACTGCTCCCACCGAGACACGTGGAGCTTGCCGCCGAAGCGGGAGGATTTGATATACGTCTGTGACCTCCTGGGAGACTTATATTCCTATTTTGTGTTTTATTCATGTTTGTGTTTGACTTATTTGTCAGGGTTTCTTCGATGCATGTAAGGACAAAGAAGAGCTTAGTGGAGCCTGACACTCCTTGATTGACTAAGCACAGGCGTAGGCTTCCTGGAAGCTTATGGGCGCTACCGCTGACCTTAAAGGGTTCTTCCGCTGTCGGGTTGGCCCAAGAACAGATAAGACGTTGCTCACACTAGCTAATACCATTGCAGGTGCTATAGTATCATTGCCCAGTGTCCACCTGCCCCGAAGGGTCGGCGGTCGTGAGTTTTCTTAGTCGGTTGCAAAGGCAAGGATTGATTCTGGACTTTACCAAGTTAAATACGATCAGTTCCGTTACCTTGCATGCCCAACTTTGAACACCTAATTGTTATTTAAAAAGATCAATTGTAATTCGAAAAAAATCGATTGTAATTCGAAGATTCCAATTGTTTTTCGAAAAATATCAATCAAGGAAAATCAGTTGAGATTTTTTTTTTCGAGTTACAATTGGTATCTTCGAATTACAACTGTTTTTTTCGAATTATAATTGATCTTTTTCGAATAACATTTGATCTTTTTCGAACAACAATTGACCTTTTTCGAAAAACAATTGATCTTTTTCGAATGAAAATTAATATATTTTGAATTACAATTGATTTTTTCGAATTACAATTGATCTTTTTCGGATTACACTTGATCTTTTACGAATCACTATTGATCCTTCTCGAATTACAATTAATTTTTTTGGAAACACAATTGGATATTTCAAATTACAAATGCAATTTTTGAATTACAAATGGAATTTTCGAGTTACAAGTCGAATCATAGAATTGCAATTAGAATTTTCGAATGACAATTGATCTTTTTCGAATTCTGTCTGTTAATTGAGTGACCTAAAAGAGGTAAACATTTTAGGCCAATAGGATGAAATTAAATTGAATAGATTAAATAGATGAAATTTAATTTTTGAAAATTAAAAAAAAAATGTTTTGCGTCACATCATATTTATAAATTTTGATGTGCTAAATAATACGAATATAAAAAAAATCGAGTTTTGCTATTTGAAATTTGCAAAAAATTACGGGTTTTCCTACGTTAAAAAAAAAAAATCTCACACTAAATTACTAGAAAAGTCTCGTAATTATATTTTACCAACATTTGACAGTTTTCCTTGTTTTTAACAAACAATTTTCGACCCAAATTTACATTTTGTTTTTACAGTTTTTCTACGTTCAAAAAATTAAAACAAAAAAATTTCACACTCAAAAAAAAAAACCTTGTCAAATTACTAGAAAAAGTCTAGTACATATTCACATTTTACCAACATTTGACAGTTTTCCATGTTTTTTAACAAACAATTTTCTACCGAAATTACCATTTTTATTTGTAGTTTTACAATTTTATTTTGAGGATTTTTATTCGGGCTCGAGGTCATTATTTTCTTTACTAATTAAAACCATGATATTCTCATAGCATAATTTTCAAAAAAATTATTTTTTTGTTTTAAATTTATTTATGTTGGTCATTTTTGCAAGACTTAAAACAAAAAAATAATTTTTTTGAAAATCATGCTATAAGAATATCATGGTTTTAATTGGTAAAGAAAATAATGACCTCGAGCCAGAATAAACATCCTCAAAATATAATATTTTAAAGGTCAAATAAAACAATTTTTATTGTTTAATAAAAATTTTACAATTTTTTTCTTAAATGTCCAAATTTCCAAGGTAATATTAAAAAAAATAAAATTTTCAATTTTAATTTTTACTAGGAATTCTCGTAAAATAGGAGGTACCAAAAAATATAGTAAAGTCACGAGAATTCCTTGTAATTTTTATCACGTCAAAAAAGTTGAAAATTTACAATTTTATTAATAAAAGCTTGTAAAATTACAAAAAATCTACTAAGTTTTACTAGAAATTCTCGTAGAGTACTTGTTTTTTTTTGATTGCAAAATGTCTTAACCTTGACCCTTTTATAAAACTTTAGACAAACTTAAAAATTAATTTGAGTCAAATCCGATCGTTTTAGCCAGTGCACTGTGGTTTCGCAGACCACTTTTCTTGGCCAAAATTAAATTTTCTCAAAATTGCTGTTTTAAAAAATCGCTTTGTGATCTGACAACAAACACTTCAAAGCAACAGAAAACATCTTCGTTTTTTGTATATACTCATTTACCGTTATAATACAACAGATAAAAGTTTAAGTTTTACAACAAATCTAGGACAAGAAAAAAAAACGACTTATTTTTTTTTAATTTTTCAATAATTTTTTTGAGTTTAAATACAAAGAGTTTCTTATAATATTATACATAGAAAACATAGTTGGAGATTAGTATTACAATAATTTTAATTTCAAATAGTGTAAAAAAATGGCGTCATTAAAAAAAAAATAAGTTGTTCATGCAAACCAGAAAAAAAAATTGGTGATTAATAAAACATAACTTTAGATGGGCCTACAAAAAGTTTTTAGCAAAATTTAGCTATCAGACCAATTCAGAATCATAGATTGGGATCAGGACTACATTTCCACATTGTCAGAAGATGCTAGTTTTTGCTAGTAAGTGTACTGGAAGAAAATTTCCAGAACACTTTTCCATTAAAATTCAACCCAAAAACGAATTTATGTAACTAAAAAAGAACAAAAATTAGTAAAGTGCCCTAAAATATTTATATTTAAAAAATAATGATTAAAATGATAATAAATTTCAACACGAATCCTATTTCAAAAATAAAAAAAAAAAAAAATTCGTTTTATCAATTTTGGCCAAGAAACGTGTCCATCGGAACCATAGTGCATTGGCACCCTCTGATCAAAATTTTTGTATTTTAGGAAATTTTTACCAAAAAACTCTAAATTTTGATCAAAGGGCGTCATGGGTTGAAATACTTTGATTTTAATAAAATTAAGTTTAAATGAAAGTTTTTCTCAAGCTCTAAGAAAAAGTTAGTCGAAAAATTTTTTTTTTTTTTTTTTTTTAATTTCTTGAACGTATGAAATAAATAATGGCGATATCTCGAAAACCGCTCGACCTATTTCAGAAATTGTTTGATATTAACATTTAGCATGCCAACAAAAAGAGATGTATCGCATGATATTTATTTTTCATTATTGAAAAATCCAAAATTTTGGTGAACATTTTTCCAAAAATCCAAAACTTTGGTCGAAGGGCGCTACGCACGGTGAGCCTCAGGGATGTTTAGGTTCAATTTAAGTGTCGACGAAAAGTGTAAACGCAGTTCGATTTTTACTTGATTAAATATCACAAAACTGTTAACAGCGAAATCGTAGCTGCTCGCATTCGCGAGATATCGCGACATTAGTGTTTTTGTATTTTCTAAAATTTTGACAATGAAGTTTTTTAAATATCTTCAAAAACTGAGTATGCAGTTTAGTATTTATTTGCAGGTCACGAAACAGTTAACATCGGCATCTTCTCAATTTCGCCAGAAATCGCAAAATTTAAAATAAAAAATAAAAAATTGGAACAAAATTTATTTTTCGCGTAAATTAGCAGTCAAGATATTGATTGGAGCAGTTTTACCACCTTTAACCACATAAAATTAAAACCGCATACAGTATATTTGACGTATCTTGATCTTTTTTTCTTTATTTTAGACACTAAAGAAAAAATAAATTAATTAATATAAAAGCTTCAACAGTAATTTTGCAATTTCTCCGGAAATTGATCATCTATAATTTTTATGCTTGCAGTTTCGTCAACATTAATAACCTCGAATTCAAACTTCATACCACATTTTTGTCGTTAATTGAAGTAAATGTTTTTACAGACCAAAAATAACACAAAGTAATGAATAAATAGTATTTTAGCGAGTCTTTTAGCGATATCTCGAAGAATTGAGCAGCTAGAATTTAAATGTTATCAGCCTTATCACCTTTAATCAATAGCAAATCAAACTGCATTTCGTGTTTTTCAACAATGTTAAAGAAACTTTTTTTAATCAAAACAAAAAGCCAAAAAGCTGTTTTTCGCTATTTCTCGCGAAAGTGAGCAACTATAATTTTTTTGTGGGCAGTTTTAATTTCTTCCAACATGCTCAAATCAAACTGCATACCATTTTTTTTATTATTATTTCTGAAGCACCGGTTTTAAGATATAAAAAATAATAAAAATAATTACATAATTACGCGATATTTCGCGAAATTTTTACTCCTACAATTTCGATGTCAACAGCTGTGTGACGTTTGATCAAGCACAAGTAAAACTGCATACCATGTTTTAACGAAATTTTAAAGAAACCTATCCAAAGATAAAAAACGAAAACAAAAACAGCAAAAAAATAATTTCGCGATTTCTAGCAAACTAATGAAGATAGGATATTGAAGTTTACTGTTTTGTGACCTTTAAATTAATACAATTTAAACTGTATACTCAGTTTTTGTAAATATTTTAAAAACTTCAATACCAAATTTTTAAAAAATACAAAAACACTGATTTCGCGTTATCTTGCGAATGTGACCAGCTACGATTTCGCTGTTAACAGTTTTGTGACATTATTCTTGTAGAAATCGAACTGCGCTTACACTTTTCGTTGCTGAGGCTCACCGTGCACGGGTTCCTATAATTGGGTTTGGCTCAAACTAAGTTTTAATGAAAGAATGTCTCAAGCTCTATGAATGGGTCAATGAAAAGAAATTTTAAGATCTTTATTAATAAAATTTCTGGAACGTTAGAAAACACCGCCATTTTGTGCAAATTTGAAATAGCGATATCTTGAAAACTTTTCGACCGATTTTAATTCTTTTTTGATTTTTTGATCGCCGAGCGCCACGGCTTAATTTTTATCTAATTTTTACTGCAAGTTTTAGGTCTAGGAGAATAACAAAACTTCCAGAAATTTCACACGAAAACGAGTTTGTATTTTATGTGTTGCACTGTGTTATTAAATACTGTCCAAATAACCACAAGGCCAATTCTACCATAACAAAATACATACATTTCATTTTAAATCTTATGATTTATGAAACTTTCACATGAGCAAAAAAAAAAAAAATAACATAAAAAATGATTCAAATGCAAAATAAATATAATTTTTATATGATTTATGCAAGAAGTGACACAAAATCAAGTACGAGTTGAAATAACAACCAATGCAAACGTATGCAAATAAGTAAGAGTACTCAATTTAAAAAAAAATACAGCAGAGAATGGGTATAATGAACAGGAAGGTGGTAAGAGCATCACAACATTTCGTAAACGAACATTTTGTTATAGTACTTTCAGCCTTACCACATAAAAATAAAATACATTTAAAATCGACTTTTAATTTTATTTCCATTCAAATTATGTCTGTTTGTTTACCTTACTACAATCTACTCATTTTTACTACTTTTACTACAGCTGGAAATTTTCAATACAAAAAGTAAACAAAATTTTCCAGTTGTAGTAAAAATAGTAAGAAATTTTGGTAAACAAACAGACCTATTGTTTTTGTTTTTAAAATCGACTCCAAAAAATGTATAGAAAATTTGAAATTTAAAATAAAAATTTTGTTAAAATAGACTTTTTATTTTTCTTTGGTACGGGCATTTATTTTTGGGAAAATTTCTTTTACCTTTTTTAAGTTTTTTCAAAAATGTTCATTGTACAAACAAAAAAACCTTGTCAAATTACTAGAAAAAGTTTTGTAATCCCATTTTACCAATATTTGACAGTTTTATTTGTTTTTTAACAAAAAAATTTGGATAGAAATTTATATATTTTTTTTTGTAATTTTACATTTTTTTGTAATTTTACAAGCTTTCAAGATAATTTTACAAAAAAAATCTAGTAAAATGCCTTGTAAGTTTTATTTTGCCAAAAAAGTTGTAAATTTACAATTTTATTGTTAAAAAACTTGTAAAATTACAAAAAAAAACTCGTAATTTTTACTAGGAATTCTCGTAAAATCTAGTAAAATTTCGAGAATGCCTTGTAAATTTTATCGCGTCAAAAAAATTGTTAATTTACAATTTTATTGTTAAAAAGCTTATAAAATTATAAAAATTTTGACAAAAAGCTGGTAAAATTACTAGGAATTCACGTCAAATAGGAGGCGTAAAAAAAAATAGCAAATTTTTCTTGTAATTTTACAAAGTTATTTTTTGGTGACCTTAAAAAAGTTGTAAATCCGTTGAAATAAGTTGTTTGTACCAAGGACGGTCGAATTTATAAGGATGTGTAGAACTCAAAAGTGGGGACATCAGAAAGTTATGATGCAAAAATGAAAAACAATTATGCTGCAAATAAAAAGATTATGCTGCAAAAAATATGAAAATTATGCTGCAAAAAACAAAATTTTTTTAAAAAAAAAGTTCAATGAAAAAATTTTCAAAAAATGACAAAATTTAAAAAAATTAAAGACAAAAAATACAAAATTTACTAAGAAAAATTTTGTCAAAAAAAAGTGTTCCACCTATTTTGTTAAAACGAGACGATGATAACTGGACTGAAAGCGCAGAGGAAACACTCGATGTTCTTTTGAGAACACACTTTCCGGGATGTACCACGGATCCGATACCGGAGAACGCAAATCTAGAAGTTATTTTGGAAATTCCTGAACATCTTTTAACCACCGATCGTGTAAAATGGGCATTAAGTTCATTTCAACCATACAAATCGCCTGGACCAGACGGTATTATACCAGCCATGTTGCAAAATGTTGCTAATGGCATAACGCCATACTTATTGACAATTTTTCATGCCTGTTTAAGGTTGTGTTACATACCTATCGCATGGCGAAAGGCAATTATAACGTACTTACCTAAAAGTGGTAAAATTAACCACGCGGCCGCTAAGGATTACAGACCGATTAGTTTGACGTCGTTTTTACTGAAAACTCTAGAGAGATTATTGGATTTACATATAAGGGCTAACCTGGCGCCAAACTTTCTATCGGATTCGCAACATGCTTATCAGCAGGGTAAATCCATAGAAACAGCACTCCATTCGTTAGTACAGAGGATAGAGACATCTCTTGAATATAGAGAATATGCCATGGCAGCATTTCTTGATATTGAAGGCGCTTTTAATAACGTGAATACGGAGTCAATAATTGATGCGATGAACAATGCATCTATTAGTCACTGCATAATCATGTGGGTTAAGCGAATGCTTTGCAATCGGGAAATTACCGCTGAATGGGGTCATGCTAAGGCCTCACGTTACGCGACTAGGGGTACACCGCAAGGCGGAGTTTTATCACCTTTACTCTGGCTGTTAGTGGTAGACCCTATACTGAAAAAACTGGGAACTTCAACCATCGCTTATGCGGACGACGTCGTAATATTGTCCTGTGGGAAATATCCGGACACGATACCCGATTTACTTGAAGGGTCACTGAAGATGGTATGGAAGTGGGCATCAGATAACGGACTCAACGTTAACCCGAAAAAGACCGAAATAGTTCTTTTTACGAGAAAGTATAAGATCCCAAATTTTAGGAAGATTCGTGTCGGTGGAGTTGAGATTCCACAATCCCCTCATGCGAAATTTTTAGGAGTGATTTTGGACAGTAAGCTCTCTTGGAAAATGAACACAGTTGAGAGAATAAAAAAGGCTAACAATGCTTACTACGCGTGTAAGAAAATGTTCGGTAGTACCTGGGGTTTAGAGCCTAGAGTTACGTACTGGATTTATACTTCAGTAGTAAGACCGATCTTACTATACGGAGTGTTAGTCTGGTATAAGGCACTTGAAAGGGATGTGATACTAAAGCAGTTTCAAAGACTTCAACGGCTTATGGGATGTAGTATTACAGGAGCTTTGAGAACAACATCGGCCAACTCTATTGACGCCTTATTGCACCTTATACCAATTGACGTTTTTGCGAAAGGTGAAGCTTACAAGGCTTGCCTTAGACTTAAAGAGTCAAATTGGTTTAAGTTTCGCAATTTTGGACACAGTAACATGGACAATATAAATAATATTGATTCGGATTACTTAGTGCCCAAACTATTTTTCGACCGGAAATATGAAATAAGATTTCCAACTCGAGAATATTGGTCTAACTGGCAGGACACCCCTGCAGACACCGTAAATATCTTTACCGACGGATCCAAACAAACACATGGAGTAGGCGCGGGTTTTACGAACGTGGAACAAAACCAGAACTTTTCTTTTAACCTACCTTTGGACTCGAGCATATTTCAGGCTGAAATAGTTGCCATAACTAAAGCTGTGGAACATATCAGGGAAACCAAGGGAACAACCATAAATTTTTACGTAGATAGTCAGGCCGCCTTGAAGGCTCTTCAAGGATATTATATTAAATCTAAAATAGTTTTACAATGTTACGAGAACTTGCAGATGCTGTGTCTACACAACCAGGTTAATTTATTATGGGTACCAGGACACAACGGAATACAGGGAAATGAAAAGGCAGATGAACTCGCAAAACTTGGAGCTGATGGTTTAGGTACCATGGTGCCAGTTTTACCACCACTTCAACACTATAAACTTAAACGGAATTCCATCAATGTTGCAAAGGCAAACAGGAGGTGGAGAGAACTGACAACATGCAAAATCAGCAGAACTTTGTGGCCAACTTATGATCAAGGGAAAACTCAATATCTACTATCACTTACGAGAAGGGAATGCCGAGCTCTGACTGGGATAATAACTGGTCATTGTCTTATCGGCATCCATGCCAAGAATATTGGACTTACTTCAGACGCTAGTTGTAAAAGATGCGCTTCACCAGGAGTAGATGAAACGATGGAACACATACTTTGTCACTGCCCAGCTGTGGCAAGGAGTCGCCGATCCATTACCGGTCAGATAAGTTTCGGTACTTTGGAGGATATAACGCAAATGGATCTTAGGATATTGAAAAGATTCGCAATGACTTTGAACGTGTTTAATTTGCACCGCTAGCGGAAAAAAGTTTTGTGGTACCGCTATGGACCAAGAGGTCTATGCGAGGTGTCAATCGGACACCGCCACCCTAACCTAACCTAACCTAACTAACAAAAAAATAAACTTGTCAAAAATGGTTAAACAATTTTTTAAAAAAGTTTCGATTGAAAAAAAATTTTCACCACTTTTCATAAGCTAATTATTTTAGTAAATATTTTTGTAGTTTTTGTCTTTAAATTCTTTAAATTTTGGCATTTTTTTAAAAATTTTTTCATTAAACTTTTTCTTTTTAAAAATTTTTGTTTTTTGCAGCAAAATTTTCATTTTTTTTTTTGCAGCATAATTGTTTTTGATTTTTGCAGCATAACTTTCTGATGTCCCCACTTTTGAGTTCTGCACATCCTTATAAAATCGACCATCCTTGGTTTGTACCAAAAAAATGTGTAGAAACTTATCCTTGATAGAAATCGTTATAAACTTACGTCTCTGTATTATATATTTACACCATACTTTTGTTATTTTCTTTAAGATTATTTTCTTTTTGTGTCGTTTTAAATTATTCTAAGACACTTGAAATACATTAGTAACTTATTAGAATATGACCTTTTTATTAAACAGTCATCACTTCTATAAAGAAGTGTAGACAGAGCTGTAAAAATTTGTCTATGAATGGCAAAAACATTGTATTCAAATCCCATTTTTATATAAGACTTTTTGTCGCATGCAAAAATCTGACACAACTTTAAAGATACACTGTGTCGCGTGGCGTTTAAAACAAATTACAAGTTAAAAAGTTAAATTCTGCTTTGCCAAATGTATGATCAGTATTTTTTTTTTTTGTTTTTGCATTTAAAAAATGGTAAATCATTGGAAAACTGTTTTGAACTCTAGTTTTTATCTAGAATAAGTCAAAACCGTTCCAAATATATAACATAAGTAGGGTTGCCAGACGTCCCGCATTTGGCGGGATTGTCCCGCTTTTCACAACCGATTCCCGCGTCCCGCGCGGGATTCCATATTCCCGCTTTTTTGCAATTTTTTTAACAACAACTATTTTTTACTTTAAAAGCCTAAGTTTTTAAAAGGCTTATTTATAAGCTTTTGTAAAATTGGTTTTACCTTGCCGCACAAATGATGTGGATTTAGAACCTTTTTAAGGAAAAAATAAGGCCTATTCACACCTAAGGTGAAATCTCGTTCGAACGAGATTTTAATCATATTGTCTGCATCATTTTATACACAACCATATGATCGAAATCTTGTTCGAACGAGATTTCACCTCAGGTGTGAATTGGGTATAACGAAAAAGTTTACAATCATAGTGTTTGTTTGAAAAAAAAAATATTTTTCAAAAAATGTACGCCAAAAGTTGCACAATAAAGAGTACATTCCGGGAACAATATTTTTAAAATTTCCATGGAGTAATTCTGGTCCAGCGTTGTATCTTCAAAATGGAAATGTGTGTACTAAAATTTACTCTAGCTAAATTAGTTTCTAAAGCAGCGCGAAAAAAATGTTTTTGAAAAACAAAAACATATTTTCTATTTCAAAATGCACTAAAGGTTGTAATCTCTATTTAAAACATTAAAACTCGACAACATGCTGCTAAATTTTTCAGTTTTGTTCATAAAAATATTTTTGTCCCGCGAAAATTTTTAAAATCCCGCCATTTTTGTAATTTTCAGGAGTTTGTCCCGCATTTTCGAAATAAAATTCTGGCAACCCTAAACATAAGCCATTTTTAGCCGTTTTTTAGCCGTTTTTTCGAATGAATTTAGCAGTTTTTGACTACCAAGTTTTTGAAACACTGTGTATGATACCCATTGTAAAAAAAAGATTTTTTGGAAAAAGTTTTATTCGAAAAAAAAAATTGTTAAAAAAAAAAATCTGAAAAAAATTTGGTAAAGAATTGATACACTCAAAATAAATTCTCTGTCCAATCAGCAAAAAAATCTGCTGAAAATACACCCATTTTGAGCCATATGAGAAATCTGCAGACACGGTTTGCTAAATATCTGTCATAAGAGATGAATAAATATAACAAGAAAAAAAAAAAAACATACGCCGCCAACCAGCATCGAACTCGCCACCTTCCGATTTGAAAGTACACTTCTTAACCACTACGCCACGGAAGCTAATACTTTTACCTGGCGTTTTAGTTATTAAACATGTGTGTTGTTCGACAGCAGAGAAATCTGATTTTAGCAGAAATATCTGCTGATTTTAGCAGAAAAATCTGCTGATTTTAGCAAAACAATCTGCTGATTTGATCAGAATAATCTGCTGATTTCAGCAGAACAATCTGCTGATTTCAGCAGAACAATCTGTTCTGCTTTTTTTTATATAAAAAAATTTCTTGAAAAAAAAAATGAAATTCAGCAAACAAAATCAGTGTAAACATAGTAAAATGTCTGTTATTTTCTTAAACTGAATGACAGAGATTTTAGTAAAAATATCCTTCTCAGCAGAAAAATCTGCTAAAAGATTGTTAATTCAAATTGAAAGTCGTTTTACAGATTTTTTGACAGAGTTTTTCTTTTGAGTGTAAATAAAATTAATTTAAAAAAAAAATTTAAAAAAAGTTTTGGTTAAAAAAAGATCCGAAATTTTTTAAGAAAAAAATTTTAAAAAAAGTTTTGGTTAAAAAAAAAATTTTAAATTTTTTTTTGGGAGACCCCTTTCATTTTGTATTGAAGCCCCTTTAAGGAGTGAAGATAGGGAGTAGGTTTGTTCAGAAAAAAATTTGGGGTGTAAAATTGAATGGTGTCGGTCTTACGTTGCACCCCTCTAGGAGCGACTCCGGGGCAATTGTAGAGCAAATGACTTCTCATCGGAGCAAAGGTGGCGAAAAAACACAAGAATACCCCTCAGTGACGCTCCTGGAGGGGTGCAATGTAAAAACGAACCCCATTAGTTTTTACACCCTAACATTTTTTCTGAACAAACCTACTTCCTATCTCCACTCCTTAGGGGAGCTCCCATAAAAAATTAAATTTTCATGAAATTAGCTCCCATTGCTCTTACTGTTTAATGGATGCCCCTAGGGGAGTAAAATACATGAACGAAGCCAATATTTTCTCAAATCATATCTAATCTCTATATTCAATCCTTAAGGCGGTCCCCATACAGTTTTTTGATTTTTAGAAACTTGTTTTATTAAATCAGCTCCTACCGTTCCCATGGTGCCTTCTTGAGGAGTAAAATGTGAGTCAAACCTCTTTTGATTTCTGCCCCCAATATTTTTCTAGATTAAACCTACACACTATCACAACTCCTTAAGATATGGCTTTCATATAAAAGTAACATTAAAAAAAAAAATCGAGCAAAATTTTTAAAGTTAAAATTTTCATTATGCAAAAACATTTCTGTTTTTAGGCAAAACATCATGAAATTTTGTACTTAAATACTATTTTTCTGGTTTTTCCATATTTTTTTAAAAATTTTCTTAAAAAGTGGGTGTGGCAATTGTCTGATTGACCACTTTTTGGTGATATTATTTCTACAGTCATTGAAAGCATATAAACCAAATTTAAAGAAAAACATAACTAAAATTACAAATTTTTCAAAAAGTGGGCGTGGCCTTTAACCGGCCACCCATATTTTTCATAATATTATATCTGAAGTCAAAACGAACATGGTTACCGAATTTCAAGTCAATATAAATAAAATTCCATTTTTGTAGATTGGCCAAATGTGGAACTGTGCCCTGACCGGGTTTTGCCCATTTATGAACTTTACCTTCCTAAGTAGGGTTGCCAGATACTAGAAGTCAAATAACTGGAAAATGGAAAGAATTCAGCTGGATTTTGAAAAAATAACTGGACTTATACATTTTTTTTTAAAACTAAAAAAAATCAACCGATATTTGAGATATATGAGATATTTGTATTTTGGACTACTATTCAAATTTAACATCATTTAACGCCTCCAATAGCAACAGAAAAATGTGCCCTTTTTAAGCATTTCCACTACTTTTTCGAGCATCTCGAAATGTTGAGCTCGTCAATTGTCTCAGGATTTTTGGCGTGAATTTTCCTTTTCAAATAAGCCCCCCCAAAAATAAGTCCGGAGTGGTCAAATCTGCAAATCTAGGTGGACAGTTCAAATTCCCTAGACGTCAGTAACTGGCCCTCATCTGCAGATTTAACCCCTCCGGCCTTATTTTTAAGGGGTTATTTAAAAAGCTAAATATACGGCAACAAATCAGTGACGAGCTAAATAAAAACATTAGTGCCGAAATCAACACTCTACTGTCCATGATGCTCAAAAAAAAAATAATGAGCAAGAGTATTGAAAATGCAACAAAAAGTGGGCCAAAAGCAATTGTAAAATATATTAAAAAAAAAAAAAATATTGTTAAAATTAAAAAAATTCTTTATGCAGGGTGATTCAGTCACGACCCGCCGAATTTTTCCAGCGTATTTCTTGGCTCATTTCATGAAAATATGTCCATTACGGCCATCCCCAAAAATGCAAGTGTGCGAAATGGCAGCGGTTTGAAAATTTTCTAATTGGTGGTTGGAGGGTAGTAGGGTAAAATTGATAGTAGGGTTAAGAAGACATACGAAATTGCACATAACCTCAATTTGCTCAGCCAGATGGCAGGTAACTCATGTTTTTTATTCTCTTAAAAGATAGCCCTACATCAAAACTTTCCAAAATGCCCTAAAAGAAACCCCGAGGTCTTACCGTTCCAAAGTTTTGAAAATTTTCCATCAATTTTACCGAAATTTGGAGAAACAAGTGAGAGTGTTAAATTCAGCTGTGCCGAATCTTTTATACCCTCCAAAATGTAAAAAAAATTAAAAAAAAATTGTCAGAGGCGTTTTTTTGGGGGTGGGGGTGATGGGGACAGTGGGGGACTTTGAGAGCAACTTCCATCGCAATAAATATACCAAATGTTTCATTTATATAACAAAAATACGTAAAAAAGTGTATTTTTTTCAGAGGTTGGTTCAGTTCTTCAAGGGAGAACTTTTTTTCCCCTGGCCCGATTTTGCCCATTCACGAACTTAACCTGCCTATGAACATAAGACATATTTGTACCAAACTTCAGGAGTCTAGCTGTTTTATTTTGGACTGCAGACAGACAGACAGACGGACGGACGGACATTCACAGAATGGCTTTGAATTGATCATGGATCAATAATATATACACTTTATGGGGTCCCCTACCGATATTTCGATGCGTTACAAACGGAATGCCAAAGTGAGTATACCCCCATACTGTGGTTGGAGGGTATAAAAACCACGAGCCAAAATATTGAACCTATCCAAAGTTATAGATTTTTGAACACTCACACTACCAAAAAAACACACTGTGCGCCGATGGGAGGTCTGCGATCGATTTGAGGGGGTACCTTTCCCCTGGCGATAAATGTTAAAATAATACAATGTTTTTTATATTTAAATTAATAATTTATATCAACGCCCACAAAAGTGGGCGGCATTTTCTAATCCCATGGGTCCAAGATCAGGACATTCTTCTTCTGACATACAAATGTTTCATTTGCTTAACAGAAGCATAAAAAGCCTGTTAAAAAAGTTTAGTTCTTCCAGAGAGAACTGTTTTCCCCCTGGCCCGATTTAGGTGCACTCTTACACTGCGGAACACTAAAAAATAAACAAGTGATACGACCATCATTTCTATATATTTCGGACATGCTGATTCGAATGGCGTAATCCGTTTTTCAATAATTGATTCACTAAAAGCGAGTTTCTTTATCAAAGACCAATTTGGCGGTTATTTTTGCGAAAACCTTAAAAAATTAAAATATTTGCCAATTTAAGGGCTTAAGATAAAAAATTTGAATAAGAAATATTGATACAAGTCATATCTTTATTTTTCATGCCATAAAGTTTAAAAACCATTAACTTTGCAAATTTGTTTGTTAAAAAACTGGCTTGAAAACAGCAAATCTTTAACGACATTTTGCAAGAAAAGTGTACCAAGGCCCGGATAACCCTTAAGGCAAAGTAGGCAACTGCCTAGGGGCCCACGATCTGAGTGGTTTTTTCATATATCAGAGGTGTTTTTTTATTTTCAGAATCTAAAATTTTTTCGATACAAAAATTTCTAGAAATATTTCAGATTTTGAGAATTTTTATATAGAAAAAATGTCTTGAAATTTCAAATTTTTTCTATAAAATAAATAGTAGTACTTATTACTTAGGTTTTGCTTTTTTTTCTAATTTAGAGACAAAAATTTTAAGATTCTTAGAAAATTCAAAAGTTCTGAGAATTTTTTTCAGATTCTAAAATATTTTGCTATAGAAAAATGCAGACATTTTTTGAAAAATCTCAAGATTCTGAGACATTTTCCGATAAAAAATTCGTAGATTATAAGAATTTTATTCTAAAGAAAAATTGTCAGATTCTAAAATTCTGATTCTAAAAGATTTTGTTATAGAACAATGCTGAGACTATTTTTCTATAAAAATTCATAGATTGTAAGACAGTTTTTTGTATAGAAAACTCTCACATTTTTTTGTCTATAAAAGATTCTGAGACATTTCTTTTAGAAAAATTCACAGATTGTGGGATATTTTTTTAATAAAAAAATATAGAGCTGAAGAATTTTTCCTGAAGAGAAATTTTCATATTCCTAACCATTGTTTTTTATAGATTCTATTTTTTTCTATAGTAATTAAACAAGTATCGATTAAAGGACTACGCTTTCAAAAATTAGACCGGTCTAAGCCATATCAACATTGACTTTTAAATATTCCGTTCTAATGATGGAATTTACCATTGTTTTTATTTAAAGCAGCGGTTACCAACCTATGGTACGCGTACCACTAGAGGGTACGCGAAACTGTCCGCGGGGGTACGCAAAATTTTAGTAATTTGGACATTTGTTTTAGATTAACCTTTCAATGTTGGTTCCGCATCTGGCTTCCAAAGTTTTACATAACGTCAGGTTTTTAAGAAAGTTGAGGTCAAAGTTTACAAAAACCGTATTTTTGTGCAATTTAGAGAGCATTTTTTGCGATATTTGAAATCTGACCACTTGTTTTCGATAAACTTTTCGATGCTGATTCCGAATATGGTTCCCAAATTTTTCTAAGATGTCAGGTTTTTGAGAAAATGTATGTCAAAGTTGTCAAAAAACGTGTTTTTGGGCATTTTTGAGACGGTTTCTGATAGAGTGGAAATTTTGGTACCATTTTGTTAAGCTCAAAATGTCCTTTCATTGTACATATATACGGGGGTGTTTCATTCGAAAAGTCACGGAATTGTTGATCTGCCCTTGTATTAAAAAAAAAAAAAAAAACATTTAAAAAAAAATCAAAAACATTTTATTTCCGCCCCCTGTGATGTGTTTTTTGAACTTTTTTAAGAGTACAAAAACGTCCGTTGTTATAAATTTTGGTGTAGAATCGACTGGTGAAATCATATTTGCAATATTTTTAGCTGTTATTGCTCTGCAGAAAAATCAGCTCAAAATCCGCGTTTTCAGATGCATTGAACCACCCCAAGGAGCGAAAATGTTTCCCAAAAAATGCCACCATTGTTTTGATCTCCCCTAAAGCCTTCAAAAAAATGATAATACCCGCAGATCAAAAATTTCAAAATTAACTCTAATATTTATATGAGAAATTTTTTAACGAAAACAAAAACTCGCTAGGGGGTACGCGGCTGATAAAATTTAAAATTAGGGGTACGCGAGCCAAAAAGGTTTGTAACCGCTGATTTAAAGAAAAATTTTCTGATTCTAAAATAATTTTTTCAAAGAAATTAAATAAATATCGATTAAAGGGACCATACTACTTTTTTAAATATTAAATCGGTCTAACCATACTTAAAAAAAAATTATTTCAGTTTTCTAATATAAAGTGGGTAAATCTCAAAAACTTCCAATCACACAATACTACGTATCAGTTGGGTAAATTTCAATTAATTTCATGTAGAACTACATGATATGTCTAAACTTACCCTATTGGTAGTGGGTAATTTCCTATTTGTATCGTATTTTCCTACTATAAATTGGGTACATTTCAAAAAATTCCAATCATATACTACTACGTATAAGTTGGGTAAACTTCAACTTATTTCGTATAGAAATACACAATATGTTTAAATTTATCCCATATGTTGGAAAATGGTCTCGTTTTAACAAAAGTGTAATTATGACCAAAATTAGGAAGTATGAAAAGACCAAAGGGGCCCTGAGACATGCATTGCCTAGGGGCCCCGACATGGTTAATCCGGCCCTGACTGAACCATACATCGAAAAACGGAGTAAGCCATTGGAATAAGCACGTCTTAAATATATAAAACGTTGGTCACACCTCTTGTTTTCTATAATAGTGGTCGGTTTTGTCACGCTGTGTTATTTGCCTTTATTTATATTCTACACTCAAAATAATTCCACAGTAAAAGGTTTAGTAACTGATATTGTACTAAAATCTACTAATAAGTTACTTATTTTAGTATCTTCAAAGTACTAAAATTAGTAATTTTTACTGGTTTTGAATAATATTAGTTAAACATTTTAGTATTGGTTACCAATTTCTGCACTAGGTCCTTTTGGACTAAAATTTAGTTAAATTTTTAGTATTGAATACCCAAGTTTTTTTTGGGTGTATAAATGAATAACATAATGACGAAATACATTCTTTCAAAGCGCTGACTCTAAAATTGTGTATGAATAAACTTACATTAAATAAGTTATCTCAAAGAAATTCATCTTTTGAAATTGAACTGTATGTATTTTTTTATGTCTTCGCCTCTTCTCCTTATTTCTTACGATGTAAAATGCATTGCATTTATTTTATGGCTGCAGAATATGTCAAAATAAACATGTTTTCGTATTTATTGTTCATACCAGATATGCTGAGACAACAATTTTAATTTCTGCAGATCTGGCAAGACTTGATATGGTTGAAATAAGATAGAATGAAAAATTATTATCAAAACAAATGTACTCAAACTGGTTGCTATGGGGGTGGGTGTTCGATACCCGGAGGTTGCCACTAGTTCTCGATTAGGTTAAACTAGTATGAATATGAGCTATAATTATATGTTAATTTTAATAAATAAATTCCTTAAAAATTTAGCAAATCTTTAAGATAAAATTTTAGTAAAATTTTTTCCTCAAAATTGGGTAAATATTTTTTGAGGCATTTTTTCATTGGCTTTTATAAGTTTTACTCCACAACACACAGTGGACCAAATGCTTAATCTAGCGTGCAAGAGAGTAAAATTCGAATTTGAATGCACCTAGAAACATGAAATTTGTAATGCATAAGGAAAATGAGGTGAGCTTCTATATAGTCCAAATGTGGGCGGTATTTGAAGGGGCGTGGCACTTATTGAAACATTGTCATAATAAAATGAAGGTAAAGTAGAGCCAATAATAAGCAGAGAAAGTAAAAAAGATTTTTAAACAGTTTAGAAAAGAAATATTTTATTTTGAGTAAAAAAAAAATTTTTTTTACTCATTTCTCTAAAAACAAATTTGTTCGAGTGAAAATTTTTTTTTGAGTTTAAATTTTTTTTTACTTTTAAAATTTTTACATTGGGTTAAAAAATGTTTGAAAATGTCAAAATTACTCAGCAAAATATTTTTGTGGCTCTTCAATGTCACGTAAATTCAAGGTACACCAATCTGAAATTCACAGTTTTTGCTTACAACTTCTGAACCACTGGACCGATTTGGCTGATATTCAATACCAACCTGACTAGGAAAATTTAAAATATATATGCCAAGCGTCAGCAGCAACAGAGTTGCCGTTTGAAAGTTATCGTGTTTTAAACTGACAGACGGACGGACATCGCTAGATCGACTGAAAAACAAAAACCAGCAAAAACCAGCAGCCAATTTTTTAATTATTTTGGAGTTCAATATCTATTCTTTTGAAATCATGTAAAAACCCTATAGAAGTTTGTGGGATTCGTACCTAAATTCATTAACAAAATTTAAGTTTGCTTGAAAAATAATTCCATTGTGGACTCTCTTTATAATTTACGTTTTTTTACGAACAACCACACAAATTAGCTTCAAATATACATTCCTTGAGGTTAAAATATAACAAATAATTTGATAAATTGCCTTAATACGGTCGTAAAATAGCAGTTTAAACAATCAACACGTCTACACAGATCTTGAAGAAATTTTTGTATAAAAACTAATTACTCATGTTCGGCTGCCTACTACGATGGTGTTTTTGCAATAAACAAAGAAATTTTATTAGCGTTAAGTAAGGTAGGAATAGTGCAATCATATATGCGATACTAATTCAGTATTGTAAAAACTTTATTTTTCGACCAACTGCGCACCAGATTCAACATTTGGTCCACTGTGCAACATATGAAAGTCTTAAAAATATAAAAATATGGGACAGATAATATATAATATAACCTTCAAATATTAAAACTACTATTTTAAGCAAAACTTTTTGTGCAACTTTATTCGATTTTGTTTCAACATTAAATCAGTTGAAAAAAAGAAGACAATTTTTTTAGTTTATGCCGTGATTTAGATTTTTTTGCATATTTTTTCTGCATATTTTGCATTTTATTCAATACAATTCTGTAAAGACGTTACAACATAATATATAACGTTACAACCAGGGTTGGCTACCGTTACCCTTTCAATACCGTTACCGATTAAAAACCCTTTAATATTGACTACCATTACCGTTACCAATACCGAAATAAAAAATTTTAAATACCGTTACCGATAAAAAACCATTACCTTTATTCGGATTTTTACCGGTATTATATCGGTTTTGTTGCGGTAGTCTTAATATTACTTATTTTAATTTTTTTTGCAGATAAAAAAAACTAAAAACTTTACTAAATTATGTGGAAATCGGTCCAACCAATGATCACATTCGCAATTTAACTAAAAATTTCTGAAGAGAAAAGTTAGTGCCTCGTAATATAAGCATTTTTCAGTGGGAATATAAAAGAAGAGACAAACCTGAATCGCTCAAGTTTTGCTGGCGTTCTCATACACGCAGGTAAGTGTGGAGAGGTAGTTCTCTGGAATTAAATACATAATGAGCCCAAGTCGTACAGTTAAAAAAAAAAAAAAACTGTCGAAAAATCTGTAAATCATCTTTCAGTTTGAATTAGAAAACTTTTAAAAGATTTTTCTGCTTAAATGAATACTTCAACTTAATTCTCTGTCATTAAATTAAAAAAAATGCTGATTAAAAAAATATATTTTTGTTCAAATTTTAGCAGAATATCAAAATATTAATTAAAAAAAAATGTAGGCATTTTTTTTAATTTTTGTCTATTTAATCAGCTGACTATTTTAATAATTTTACAGAAATTGATCTGTTTGTACGAAAATTTTCTTGAAAACAAATTAAAAACTGTTATTAAAAATTTTTTTTCTCTGCAGATTTATCTACGGTCTTAACAGATTTTTCTGCAAACTCTACCTGGTTTATCCAGACAGAAATTTAGCAAACCGCGTCAGCAAAAGTCAGCAGATTTTTTAAATGGCTCAAAATGCAGATATTTCTGCTGATTGGACAGACATCTTATAAACACGTTAAATATTTATTTGTTGAATTACAATATTGCGTGAATGTTTAAATTAAATTCTGAGTTAATTAATAGTCTTTATAATTATATGTTGAAAATGCACTAAATTTATCAGTTTTTTTAATTTTATTAAATACATTTTTGATTTTTTACGTGTTTTTAACAAATTTGTGACTTTTTAACATGTTTCGTAAATTTTATTCATAATATCGGCACGTACCGGTATCGTTGTTTCGGTAACGGTTAACTGTTACCTAAATAATCCAAAATACCGTTACCTTTACCGTTACCGATATAAAAAATATGTAATACAAATACCGTTACCAATACCGTTATTCGTTTCGGTTGCCAACCCTGGTTACAACGCATTTGTATGATAGGAAAATCAAAAGGGAAGAAAGACAAAGAAAAAAGGAAATGAAATAGAAAATACTACGAAATTCTTTTATAAAAAATGCAGTGTTTACGATGATGGTGTTGATAGTATGGCACTTACCAGGCGGAATTTTTTTTTACTCAAAAAAACATCGGGTCAGATTAAGGTTTTTTCTCGTTTATAACGATTTTTTCTATAGAAACGTTACCAAATTTTAAAAATTTATTCCCATAGAAAAGGTTTTAAAACTTAAGAACATTTTTGATATTTTGATATATGGGGGTTTTCGTGTCAACTGACACAACTTTTGAAACCGATGTCTTCCGATCGGGATGAAATTTGCACCAAGGTTAGTCCTATTGGATAGTAGTTCAGACACAATTTTTCAACGAGATCGGTCAAGAACTCTCTGAGTTAGAGGGGGTCGAAATTTGACATTTTGGCCAAAGAGGTGTTGATTCTCATCCATGTAACTTCTTACCTATTGTTTTTAGCAAAATGTGTCCCAAAGAGTTTAGATAGCTATTTCTTCAGTCTTTCGAAAAAAAAATATAAAAAAAATAAAAAAAAAATTTTGATTTTTTTTCTTAAAAATCCAAAACTTTTTGACTTTTTCCTCAAATTGGGCCTTTTTTTTTTTTTTTTTTTTTGATTCAAAAGAAAGCTTAGGTGATTTCCTTTAAGAGCTGTGGGGGTCGCTTAGTGGGATGCGAGTGGGATATCTATGAAAAAATTTTTTTTTTAACTTTGGAACACAAAAAACGGTTCTTCAATTTGCACTATTAGGCGTGGGATAGCTAACCAGTTTTCGATTTCGATCCGCGATACCCTCCAATTTTTTTAGGTTCGAAAAAGAAAGCACGAGCCAAAAAATGGGGGCGGTGGGGAGGGGCCATATGGCCCCTCATTGGGGTCAAAGTTTGGCGTAAAGAGGTAAAAATCCTCAAAAGGCCCCAAAACTCCCCTAGAAACGCCCCTGGAGGGGGGCAATGTGAGACCGACCTCCAATAATTTTCTGCCCCCAACATTTTTCTTGAACATACCTTACCCCTATTTCCACTACCTAAGGGGGCTCCCATACAAAACATTTTTAAAAATTTGATCCTACCATTCTAACTTACCCTAAAGTGCCCCTAGTGGGGCCAAATGTATGACCGACCTCCATTATTTTATTAATTCCAATATTTTTTGGAAACATACCTACAATGTATCTTTAACCCTTAAGGTGGTCCCCATACATTTCTTTTATTTTTTATAAATTTGTTTTATTAAACCAGCTCCTGCCACCCCTATCGTGCCTCTAGAGAAGCAAAAATTACGACCAACCCCCATTATTTTTTAGTTACCAACATTTTGTCCGAACATCATAACACCCTATCTCCACTCCCTAAGGGGCTCCCATACATTATAAAAACATGTATTTTTAAAAACTAATAAAAAAATAAAAAAAATGTATGGGGACCCCCTTAAGAGTTGAAAATAAAGGGTAGGTATATTCTAAGAAAATGTTGGAGTTGAAAAAATATTGGGGGTCGGTCATACATTTTACATCTCTAGGGGCACCCTATGGACAGTTAGAGCGGTAGGAGCAAATTTTATAAAAATGTCATTTTGTATGGGAGCCCCCTTAGGAAGTGGAAATAGGGGTAAGGTATGTTCAAGAAAAATGTTGGGGGCAGAAAATTATTGGAGGTCGGTCTCACATTGCACCCCTCCAGGGGCGTTTCTAGGGAGTTTTGGGGCCTTTTGAGGATTTTTACCTCTTTACGCCCAACTTTGACCCCAATGAGGGGCCATATGGCCCCTCCCACCGCCCCCATTTTTTGGCTCGTGCTTTCTTTTTCGAACCTAAAAAAATTGGAGGGTATCGCGGATCGAAATCGAAAACTGGTTAGCTATCCCACGCCTAATAGTGCAAATTGAAGAACCGTTTTTTGTGTTCCAAAGTTAAAAAAAAAATTTTTTCATAGATATCCCACTCGCATCCCACTAAGCGACCCCACAGCTCTTAAAGGAAATCACCTAAGCTTTCTTTTGAATCAAAAAAAAAAAAAAAAAAAAAGGCCCAATTTGAGGAAAAAGTCAAAAAAGTTTTGGATTTTTAAGAAAAAAAAATCAAAAATTTTTTTTTTATTTTTTTTATATTTTTTTTTCGAAATACTGAAGAAATAGCTATCTAAACTCTTTGGGACACATTTTGCTAAAAACAATAGGTAAGAAGTTACATGGATGAGAATCAACACCTCTTTGGCCAAAATGTCAAATTTCGACCCCCTCTAACTCAGAGAGTTCTTGACCGATCTCGTTGAAAAATTGTGTCTGAACTACTATCCAATAGGACTAACCTTGGTGCAAATTTCATCCCGATCGGAAGACATCGGTTTCAAAAGTTGTGTCAGTTGACACGAAAACCCCCATAT